>WYDI02002212.1:77009-137641 GCA_009867235.2 Psittacus erithacus
GGTCAGGTAAACTTTCAATCTGTCTCGATTTAGTTTGCAATGCATTTTTTTCTAAGTTGATTGCACTACTGATTAATTTTGCTCTTTCTTCATCAGAGTCTGCTTTTGTATTCTGATAAGGAACCATAGCTTCTTCTGGATTGGTTTCTGAGTTTCTTAAAAACTTGGATTCTTTATTTACATGCAGACTCTCCTCTTGAGAAACAGTAGCTGATGTATTTGTGCTGTATTCAAATACCCTTTCTGGCTCAGAGTTTACATCATCTTCTACAAACAAGACACCCTCTGGGCAATCACTTTCCAAAAAGGCTTCTTTCTCTTCTCTTGATCCAAGCAAAGATTTGTTCTCTGTTTCTGTTTCCAAGAGAATGGAAATGTCGGTCATCCTATGTGTACTGATTTTTTGCTCTGTTGATTTTGAAGAGCACGTTGTACAAAGGCAGCCAGAATGCACCTCAGAACAACTTTCTGTGGCACCGACTTCCACAGTAAGATCAGATGTAGCATCACAATCCCCTTTCGCTACGCTGACATGCTCCGATAGTTTATCGTAATTTTCAGTCTCAGATGCACTTTGAAAAAGATTAGCTTTTGTTGAAGCTTGGTAAAACATGCTTGAAGTGGATTCTGGGAGAAAATCATTTATACTCTCACAAACAGTAGCGGGGAAGGACTCGGTGTCTTTCCCATTTACGTTCACTATAAGATAACTTACTTCATTGACCCCTAAATTTTCATACTCAGATGAAAATTCTTTCTGAGTTACAGCCTGAGAATTCAGGACATTGTGTTCTTTGCTTTCACTGCTTTCTTCTCTTATACTATCAGTGCACAATATAGAATTTTCTGAAACTTGTTGGGACAAACAACTTGCCTGACTGTCTGCTAAAGCACATTCATGGGAATAATTTTTTGAAACAGGTTTGCTTTTGAATTCATAATGATTCAGTGAAGACAAGCCTTCATCCTTTGGTTCGTATTCTTCATTGGCTCTGAGTGAAGGCACGTCTTCTCCGATCTCTGCCAAGCTATCTGTGCTTGTCTCCATACAGATAATCTCTTCTTGAGCCATCTCTATTGGTGTTGCAGATTGGTCGTAACTTGCACTGTGAACAACAACTAGAGGGTTACATCGGTATGTTTTCTTCTGTGAGGAAAAATCTGTTGTTATTTCTTCTGCAGGTATCTGTTCATAATCTGTTCCTTGCACTGTTTCCAAATTACTCTCTCCAGATCTGAGGACACCTACTGTAACAGCTGATTCTGCTCCTTGTCCACCCAATGGCTGAAGCTTGTAACTGCTTACGAGAGAGCAGTTCTTATTTGTTAAGTCACTGAGAAAGAAACCTTCATCACTACATGTCAGTACTTCCCTTCTTGGAAAAAGCTGCCCATGGCTTCCAAATTCGACTTGTTTTACTGCAGATGCTTGTGTTGAGATCATATTGTGAGCCAGTCCCATAGAAGACACAGCAGCAGGTGCACTGACAGATGCCCTTCTGCCTGCATCTGTCACACTTGACTTTGTCATCAAGTTACTGCAGTCATCACTGATGTAATCTTTTTCAGAAGTTCTGCAGAAGTCACCTTCTAAATGTGCACTGACACAGCCATCTCTCTGCTCTGAAATTCGCATAGGAAATGCTGAAACAAAGGGTGTTTTTTTCAGCCCGTGATCTTTTGGCAGCTCTGGATGAGCTGTGGGGAAAGAATCCTCCTCTTTCCTAGACACCAGTGGCAAGCGGTCTGCAGTGGAGGCACTCTCCAAACATCTGAACGTTTGTGTGCATTCAGTGGCAGACCTATAAGTAGATAATTCATTCAGTTGTTCTTGTTCAGGATAATTTGACCTCGAATGTTCATGATAATCATGCTTTGCTGAAACAGGAACAAAAGAGGAGCTTGGTCCTACTGAGCTAGCAAATGAGGACATTGCCTCTTGAGATACCAAGGAAGAATTTTCATTAGAGTTTGTCCATCCCTTAAGAATCTTATTTAATGATTCACTCTCAGAAACTTTGCTTGCAGTTGTTGTTTCAGGTAAAGGTACTTCTGATGTGTCAGAGATAAAAAATGTGTTTGTTTCACTTATACGATGTGATAAATGAGGAATGCTGTGTATCTGCTTAGAGCCAGAAACAAAAGAAACTTCAGCAGCTGACTGCTTTAGATCATCTTTCTTCAGCCAAAGCTCTGGTTTGCTCAAAGAGCACAGATGAGCTTCTTGAAATTCCAAATGTTCATGGGAAGAAGGTGCTGTTCTGGGGCTGCTGATGTCAACCTTTGAATCACAGGAAGTCCAAGCATCAGCAGTAAGCAAAGGATTTCCACTTGCATAATACGGTCTTCTATCAAGAGACCTTTCTTGTTCTACAAAGGAGACTTTAATCCCATTCAGCAACTGCTTGCAAGCACTACTGGAAGCAGGCTGTGGTTTAGTGTCCAAGTAAAAGGAACTGCTCAGCTTCAGATCGTAACTTGTCCCTTCTGTATCTCTGTCGCAGGTCTTGGACTCATGGCCTTCCTCAGCCTGCATAGCTGGCGATCTGGGAGTTTGTAACTTCCAAAAAATCTCTGCTGGCACTTCATCAGATGAATCAGATTTGGATTCTTCTACCAGATCTTCTGCTGGCATCTCTTCTCCATCAGCTAAGCTGTCCAGAGAAAAGCTTCTTTCAGGCTTTCCCAGCCTCCTACGAGACGTGTGTGATGTCACCAAAGATGAAATATGGTGATCAGTTCTGCTTTTGTAAAGCTCAGCTGGCTTGTGGTGGGCCTTTAACCTGTGAAATGGACTTGTATTTTCCTTTTTGGCTTTATTTTCCTTTTCTACCAGAGAGTCTTGTGACATTTGACTGTCATCACTCTCAGAATCTTCTGGGTTGGCAAGACATTTGTTTCTGTCACAATCTTGTTTTGGTTTCTCTGAGAAAGCTTTTGCATGAGCACAGGAGAGAGAATCCACAGAATAGGAACTGTCAGTATCAGAAATCTCATTTTCATCATCCTCTTGCCAGTTCCCCAGCACCTCTGTTGCTGTTTTGGATGCTCCAGCACTCAGCATCTCAGCACTGTGCCACTTTTTTTCAGCGTAAAGGAGTGGTGCCTGTGTGTTCATCTTTGTGAGATTTCCTACTGATGTTGCCACCATCAAAAATTCTTGCTGTTCCACTGCTGATTTCTCATGACTTGGCAAGGCTGAGTTTGGCGCTCCCTTCCAGTTCTTGGCTGTTTGGTTTAGATGCACTGATGGTGGGTTTCCATACACTTTCTTCATTTCTTTAGGAAAGTTTTCTGGGGAAGCTCTGTGGCCTTTTCCATAGATATCCATTCTAGTCTTTTTATTGGATACCTGAGCTCTATTTTGTTCTAGATTGCTACTTGCAGCCTGACTTAAATCTTCTAGCACCTTTGCTTTTGTCATTCTTGTTCCGGCAATAAAGGTTTCAGGCTCATTTTTCTCCTTAAAAAGATCAGGAGAGAAGCCTTTAGAGGTCTGGTTTTGAGATCCAGTTTGCCCTGGGTTGCCATCCAACTTTCCAACTTTTTGATAATTTTTACTGATGTAAGCCATGATAGCTTTATCATTGGAGCCTTTTTCTGCTCCTTTTTTATTTGCAAATGAAGATGGTTTTTGTTTTTCAGTTAGCTGCCTCTGCGCTGAAAAGGAGATCCCTTTTTCATCATTAAGGTCATTGCTCGCAGAAACGTCTTTACCTCTTCTGTAAAGATATTCTACAGATGACAGCCTCCCTGCTGTATTGCCTTCACACCTTTGATCAGTATTTGGTGAGGTAGATAATGTTGAGACAGTCTCCCTCTTCAAAAAACAACTGTGGAAATAAAGAAATAAAACAGAATCCTTGCTTGAATAATGTAATCAAGAGCACTTCCACATCAATAATGTCTTGTAGTTAAGAGTAATGATATATGAAGCAACAATCAATGCCTTCCAAAAGCAAATTTTAGCAGAAAATAGAAACAATAAGATTAAATTCTGTCAGTAGCCATACAGTCCTCTAGATATCCTGAGATATGTTCTGCAACACAAAAGAACAACTCAATGCTACGTGATGTAGCTTGGTATTTAGTCCCTGTAGGCTCAAGTAGGCTACAAACACTAGTTTAAAATAAAGGATGGTTCTAAATCACAGAAATACACTTAACAGAATTCAGCTACTTCCTCCCTCCAGGACCATGCTGTGAACCCCGACTTTTTAGCATTGCTTAGAAAAGTTTATGTAGCTTGGGAAAGGCTGGCCAACTTAAAAGCCCAATCCAGAATCATCCCAGTGATACAAATATTATGAAGGAAGAGTTTGATCCTAATCAAGATAAAATGATGCAGAATTTAGTATTTACCAACTGTTTAAACAAGGTAAGAACAAGATTCAAGCCAGTTGTGGAAAACATCCACGAAGAAGTAAAAAGTGCAGAAAGGTTAGAGAGAGGAATGTAAAAACAGTGATAGAGACCATGTCAAACAGCTGAGGAGGACATGCACTGTACAGATCCCAGGAAGACAGGAAAAGCTTCAGTGTGACATACAACATAGTAAGTTCACTGATATTGCAAGTCTGGGGGTTGTTTCAATAAACTGAAAGGCACCCTGGACCATAGGTGGTCACTGAAAATACCTTGAATTTGAAGTTTTTGACCATGCAGAGGAATTGGCAAAGTTAACTTACCTGGGTACCTGGGCCAGACACGAGTTACAGAAAGCGTCCTCCCTGTGCTGCAGGGAACTCAAACCCAATGACTTCCTTTTCCTTTGCAACTGGCGATCCAAAGAGGACTGTACAGCATTTTCATTTAGGACCTGGGATTGTTTCACACACTCTTCACTGAGCCAGCAGCTAGCTTCCAGCTGCTCTAGGTTTTGCTTGGCTTCCAATAACTTCTGCTTCTTGACTATCCTTTCCAGCTGGAATTTGACCTTTTTCCGTCTTATGTTTCTTTCTGCCTTTTTTAAGGAGTACCTTCGCAAGAGCTCCAGCTGCACCAGTCTCTTCTTGTTCTGCTGTAGCAGGGAAGGGCAGATTTCCAGCCCGATGGTACTCTGCACCTCAGCCTCTGCATACAGCTTAGTCTCAGTCTGCACTGCAAACTCCCTCTGCTGTTGCTGAAGGGCAGCCAGACGTTTATTCTCATTTATAAGCCACTGCTGGTCTGTAAACAAAACAGTGATTGAAAGTTACAATCATAGGAAAAACATTGTTCATTACAAGTTTGTTTCTTAATGAAATAAGCCATGAGAGCTCATTTGAGAGAATTTTTATGCATGTAGAACAGTCCTGATAAACCATTTAGAGAAAAATGACTTTTTTTTTTCCCTAAACCCCCAGAAATTAGAGAATTGCTGCACTTTATTGATAATCAGAACCTTTCCACTGGGATAAGGACTCAGGTAATAGCTGTGAGATATAAGCAGGGGCTTGGCCAATACAGCTAAGGAGACTGGTGGATAAGACCTTGTTTATAAGAAAACATAGAACACATTCCAATTTTTCAAAGATTAAACTCAAACATCACCTCATTTTTTTTGTTAGCCCTGGAGGCAAGACTACTTTATTTCATGCAGGGGATGTGCTTAGAGATTTTCTAGAGCTTCAACCTAAGCTATGATGAACTGTAACAATCACAAGAAAGGATTATTGAGATCACCATTACCAGGTTGTGTCTGATGACTTGGACATGTTTTCTTAAAGAAGCAGAGTTTGTTCATTTTTATGCTGCTAGGAAAATATACACATAAAGCTGCACTAAGCAAAGAATAAAATATCCTTAGCAAAAAAAGCAAGGTAAAAATCACAAGCAAGGTTCCTAATAAAGACCAAATCTGTTCAAAGCACTTCTGTCTTACTAGCAGAAACATTTCTTATGCCTGGGCTTACCTTCAATCTGCAGTCCTTTACTGACTAAGCAACTTTTCATTGCATATTCAGAAGGTTAGAATTGAGAGGTATTTAAGTCTGATGTGATGAACAAGGACTACCCGCAGCTCTGCATAGCTCAGCTGCAAGAGAGATATTTTAGGCTGTGGAAGTTTCCCTAACATAAGAAATCATTAGTGCATAGGCGTTGTCAGCATCGCTTGCTTGGTGATGACTGATCTTACTAAACATACTTCATTAGTGATCCCTACCACAAGTCTCCTGTCCTATTTATATTGGCAGCTCTCCACACAACACACACACAAGTAGGAATTCTACCTCTGTGGTTACTCTATGAATAGAAGGGAAGCATTTTAGTAATTATTTTAGTTACCTTTTCTTAATGACATTTTTAACTTGCACATACAATGCTTTTTTAATTCAATGCTTTATTCCCAGATCTGTCCTCTTTAGCATGTTTCTATCCAGCAGAATATTTGGCAGATGAGAGTTTTCGTGGAACAGAGCTGCAAGCCCTAAGATGCTAATTACTCTCTGCTCACAAATTTGCCTCTGCTAGGAGCTGAGACACAAAGGGTGCAGAAAAGGCAGAGAACTTCTGTGGGTTGCCAACTGATTGTGTTTGTGTGGCAAGGACTACCTGCCTGGCTAAGCTTTGCATGAGCACATCAAAACCAGCAGAACTAGATGGAAGCAGAGAACAAGTCTACAGAGCCATGAATTAAAAACATTTGGGGGAAGTCTCCTGGTTGCCTGTACTGTCTACAGATCCTAAGTCCATTTCTGCTGCATCACCACAACTTCCTCTTAATCTCTTCATTATGGCTGGTGTAATGAAAATATAGCAGACTGCAGAAGTTTAGGTGTAAGACGTTTCCAAAAATTTACAGTTTTCTTCTTCCAGGAACCAATATCAGGTTTTTGCCAAGTGGGAATGGTGCCTTTGCAATAGGGATACTTTTCTTATCAAGAAACTTGGATCAAATCATTCATTAAGAGACAAACCAGAGAACACTATAACCACCCAATTTCAGCGGTCAAAAACATCTCAAGGCTTAAAACGTTCTCAAATTAGACTATAAACTCGTTAAGAGGCAGTCCAACCTCCAAGACTTCTTGCTGAATATATCCACCAGGAAGCAAAGCAGCATCTCTGGGGGCCAGGAGCCACTGACACTAAAAAGTACCTCTCCGAATATGCTGTAGCTTAACCTTCTGACATAGCTATTTGCCATGCAAAATCTGATCACTGACCTTGTCTTTAGTACTCTTGTGGAGCACTGTCGTACTTCCTAGAAATAACTCCTGTTTGAACCAACGCATGCCACTCTTTTGGTTAAAACAAGTTCAGCTGCGGTGAGTGTGATAAAACTGATTGATCATTTTTGGGGTAAATAAAACCCGCACCTTATTTTTGAGCTTGATTTGTCACACTTCGGTTTCTATTTCTACCACGGAATATCTTCATACATTTTTCTTCATACTGTAGACGCTGGGTGTGTTTGGAAATATATAAAAGCCAGTGAACCTCTCCTTCCCTTAACTGGGGCTGGGATGTTAGCTCTTAACTTCAGTGTCTCACCCATTTCTCAGATACATTTTGTTTGTTTTCCTTGTTTAAAACTCACATAGCAGCCACAGAAAATTCAGTTTGAGCCATGGTTTATGCCATTGCCCTATTCTTCCTGACAGAAATTGATTAAAGCATGTGAAAATGGTCTATATTGTTACTGGTGACGTCCTCAATGACATGTGTGAAGAAAGTACCTCAACCAACACGTCGCTGTCTTGGAAATGCTGCTTGGTTCCTGTCATCCTGTTGTTAGAGCAGTTTTCCCTGAAACCTAATGGTTAGAACTACCACAGTCCTCTCAAGTTCGATATCCCAGAGCAACTCATTGGATGAAGCACAGGTATATCACAAGAAAAACTTAAATCACAGCAGCAGACTCGGTCTACATAGCAGAGTTGCACTACAGATACAAGCAGAGCAAAGCTGCAGGGAGGCACAACAGGGAACCACAGGGGAGTAGAATGCTGGTGCCAGCCGCCTCAGCAGTGACCTGCAGAGCTAATTAAACAGTGCTGCTGGTGCAGCGCAAAGGAGACCTTTTAGTCCTGTTAATCAAACTTAATAACTGTTCTCAAGGGAAAGGCAATTAGAAAACGACTAATAAGCCATAATAAAGTTCTACCCGTAATATAAAGCATAACTAGGACAAAAACTTCAAGAGGATGAAAGAATTCAGTAATGAAAGGGAAGGAAGACAGAGGAAGAGGCAGGTACCCACTTTCTTGTATCTGCTGGTTGATTAGTGCTTGGTCATTTTCTAGTTCCTGTTCTGCTTTGATCTGTCCTCTCAGGATCTGCTGCTTTAAATCTTCAACATAGAGCTGCTGCTGTTGAATTTGTTTTCTGTGGAAAGCCTCCTGGTCTCTCAATTTCTGCTTGTACTCTTCATGCACAGCATCTATTTCTCTGTTGGAAGAAATGTTGGCGGTGAATTTAAACCAGAAACAAATACCAAACATTTGCAATAAAACAAGTCACCTTACTAAAGACAGACAGCATTCAAGATATTGTTCTGTTCAATAAGGGTGCAGTCTGAAAAACACTCAAGATGGCAAAGTAGCTGTGTATATGCACATCACAGCAGCTACAATCCTGTGTCATTAATGTCAGCAAATATGAAAGCTCTTGTGGTGACGCAGAAAATTCCATCACCAGAAAGAGAGTAGCAAAAAGCATTTTAAAAATATTGTTCCTTTTCATTTTACTTTGGATTTTCAAAAGAGTAAATTTTGAGGGGGGGGAGGGGAGGGATGTTAATGTGTTATAAAATGTTATAACCACTCTACAGGATATTTATTATCAAAGTACTTCAAAGTGCTTTACAGAAATGATAAACATTCTCTGTTTTCAGATCAAAAATCCTCAGCCTAGAAAGGATTACAGGCAGTGTTGAGATTACACTGACAGTCTCTGGCAGTACCAAGGAAAGAACCTTGATCACACCATCCTCTGTTGGATGCAGCAACTATATTAGATTACTGCTTCTATATTTGGAGCAGAATTGTGATAAGCGACTAGCATGTGAAAAACTGCCTTGCATCCCCTCCAAGATGTTTGATTCCTGACAGTATGCCAAAATTTTACACACACGCATACACACACAGAGAAACAACCAAAACAGTATCTATCCTTAGCATAATCCATGATAATATTCAAAACATGTTAACCCTCTGAAAGGAATCTATATTCCACCAGTCCACACGTTATCATCAGAAATTCTTAGTTATTTGCTTTCTAAAGGTGATGTATGATCTTTGCCTGTTGTTTTGTATCTAAACACCACATTATAAGTCATCTCAGAAAATGAAATTTTTAAATCTTGAAGAAAAATTACATACATTTTTACTAATGAAGTAAATTATATACTTATTATAATGATGCATTTATTATACTTCTAAAGAGAGCAGAGATGCCAAAATGCTAAAAAGACCCTGAAGGACAAAAGAGAACAAAACCATAATTTTGAAGGGAAATTATGTTTGCAAACATCATATTGTTTGTAAAATCATTACCAAGATAAGGTCACCTGCATGAAAAGCACACTTGACCTTTGCTACGTAGGAATTAATTTGACACTTCTATTTAGAACTGCAAGCATGTCTTCAAAGTAACCATTTCCACAGCAACAACTTTGATTCTATGTGCTAGATTAGCAGACAAAACAGATGAAATAAGCAGCTAACATCTACGTATCTTCTGGAGCACCTTTACATGGAACATACATTTCACTTGCTTCAGAAGCAGTGGGAAAGCCTCACTACATTAACACCTTAAGATTATAAACAATTTACAATATTACTGTGACTCTTCCATTCATCTGAGGAAAACACAATTTAATGTTTATGTAAATGCAATGCTGGTGAGAACAACTGAAAAGGAACATCTGTTCAATTGTCTGGCATGGCACAAACAGTCAGAGTACAAACTTAGCTATTGTCATCTGCTAAATGGTTTGTGTCTGTTTGGGACTCACAAGAACAAATTAAAAAGAGTAGGCAGCTCCAAGAACCATTTGTCCTTGGCTAGGCTGCAAAGATGCCAGCATTCTGTGATTTGCAATTTTTTCCTCTCAGATAAACTTTAATTGATCCCCAGGAAATAGGAGCGGGATGCTTCATTTCTTATTCAGCTGAAGTAGGTTTCAAATGACCTTCCACTGCAGCACTGAAATGCTTGTATGGCCATTACAAATCTCCAGCTGTTCAGGTATTTGTAACGCTACCAACTACTCGGGGACAAACACAGAGGTTAAAGCTAAGTAAAGTTAACTAAAGTAGAATCACTTTTCCAACATAGTATTAAATCTGGAGGATCCTGTTTAGGAAAAGCTTCCATGGTTTCAATGATAACTTTAATGGAGGCTTTTCCTGAATGTACCTTCCATGTTATCTTCCATATTTTCCGAGGGAAATGTAACGGAGCAGCCATTTAACCCGGAGGTTAAAGTACTGATCAGAGAGACAAAACGTCTCTGATTTTGCAGCAGTTATATCACCTCTGTGCTTTCATACATACTTAGACTGCAAGGTCTTCAGGGCAAGCACTGCCTCTGGGCGCCCATACACTAAACTTAACAGAGCCTTTCTGTCAGCTGAGACCTCTTCTTACTGATATGTTAAAACTAATAAACCTTAACAGCAACTGCAATTGTTAAGTCTCTGTGCATACTCTGATGATGGGGTAGCCTTTAATCTGTTTTGCCAACAGACACATGAAAGTTGAAAAATGTGAGCCTAATTTTGTTACTGGACAATCACAGGACCTTGGGCAAGTCACATAGTCTGAAACATGACAGCAAGAAGCAAAGTACATTCATCCAAAAGGAATGATGAAGATCCATTAACATTATCAAATACCAGAAAGTCAAGTATCAGAAGAGCTGATTGCATTCATTTATCATTATTAGCACCATTCTGTATGAGATGGAGGAAATGAAGTAAATCATTGCCAATAAGGCTGAAAAGCAGAGCATGACAGTAAAACAAGACAAAGAATTCCCATTCTGCAACTCTTCACTAAAATAAGATAAAATTCCTCTTACAAAATGTGTTATGTTCTTCCTAACCATGACTGACTTCTCTCAGCCATCATTTTCATAAAATCAATCTATCAGAGTTCAAACTGCTTACAAATTGAAATCCAAAACATCTAAGTCTATGAAACAACTTAGTGGTGCATTTCAATCCAAAGACCTCACGATGCTTGCAGAGGTGCTCAGGTAACATCTGTTTACAGCTGGGAGAGGGTCACAAGCTCTTTCCATACTTTCCAACCATACAGATGCCAACTCAACTCCTCCCATATAATGAAGTATCAGAGAATAAGCAATGCAAACAATGCAGATGGAAGTGTGGTGTTTGCTGTTCTCAGCAGCACTAGTGTATTCCCTCGTGTGTGGTAGTGGCTTTTGCTGAACTAACATGAAACTGTAAGATCACTTCCAAAAGGCACATGTGTTTGCACACAGAGCAGTATAGGATGTAGTCCAAACTGATGTTATTAATCACAGCTCCATACTACGACTACACCCCAAAAAGGCAGGGTAAAGAGGCATGTCCATACTTCACTTTAAGCCTTGAAAAAACAAACTCAGCACAGAAACGGCTTTTGTTCTGGTGATATAGCTATTTGGTACAATTCTCTCTCTCCAAGGTTAGAGTTTCTTTAATAAAATACTGTTGCTGAAGGTACATAGCTAAATTGCAGATCTGCTGCTGTTTCAGTGCCTCTCTGCTTCATCTCCTGATTTTTAATAGTACAAACCAAAAACCAGGCAGGGCAGTAAAGGCAGATCTGAACACAGCGACAGAACATCAAACACCTTTTAAAGAAGTTGCTTCTTAAAGATGGATTTCTCAAGCAGAACAGAAAGATAATGGAAATTCAAGCAAAGCCACTTACATAATACAGCTATGCCAGGAGGTGTTTTTCCTCTGACCGTGAGACTAGTGACTGTGAGAGCAAAATTACTGCCTGGTTTGGGTTTCAGACACAGATCTGTCTGTCAGAGCTGAAACCAAGAACATGAAGTAGGAATACTCTACCTTCAAACATGCTATGTCATCCCAACACACTCTTGCTGGTTTGTGGAAATAACATAAGAAAACAAACTAAAAAACAAAAATGAGGTGACAGTGGCCCAGAAAGAAAATAACCAATTCCCACACAATTCATAGCTAAATTACCTGATAGACAATTCAAACAATCAGCTTATAGTACATGTTTGAATGATCAAACTCAAAATAAATATCAAGGCAGTTAACCTAAGAATTTAGCCTTATTCTGTAATAGGTACATGAGATGACTCATTTCTTTAACCTAAAACACTTTAAATCAGATTTAGACTTGAAATACAGGAATACTACAAGATACAGGAATCAAGCACAGACTAATTTCTGCTATTGCTTGTACTCCTGCCTTCCCACATAAGCAATCTACATTCGGTCTAGCTCTAGTGGGAAATAATATAACCTCAGGACAAATGTAAGACAAACAGCTTCATTTCTGTAGGTATCGAGACATATATAAAATCTGGGTTTCATGGGACCGGCATACTCTGCATACAGCATATTAAAACAAAATAAACCAAACCCCACACTTCATAGAATTTCATAAAAGCATGCAGATTTCTAGGTGAACCGAATGGAGCAAGAAGCACCAACAGTTACCCCTCCTCCAAGTAAATATTTGAAAACAGCAAGTAAAATTACAGCAACAGAAACATACAAACCTTAGCCTAAAGATAATCACAAATTACTGAGAAAATGTTCATATCATACCAGAGCTGCTGGATTGCTCTTCCACCTCATCTTTTTCTCCACAAAGTTTGCATGATGCACGCTAAATGAGCCATCTGTAAATCCACGTTTTTTCCAGCCTGTGTGGCTGTCAGCTCTCTGGAATTCTATTGTGCAATTCTCCTCCCCTCTTCCCCAAACACTTCTGCTGATGCAGAGGCTGGCGGCTGCTACAGCATAATGCAGTTTTCAGTAACTATGGCAGCAATAGCTCTGTGGTGAGGCTGAATGCCTTCTGCAACAAAGTCTTAAGGCTCAAATAGAGAAACTCAAGGGAAAATAACCTCTCTTGGCAAAAGCTGTAATTTGTCAATTTTCCCAAGGAAAGTACCAGTCAAGTCAGCATCCCTATCCTTCTCTTTGCCTAGTATTCAAGTCCCATTTCTCTTTTACAAATGACTTTTTCCAGGGGAAGAAGAGTTAATAACAAAGCAGAAAAAAAGATGTTGGCAAAGCATTTTGCACCCTTGCAAATCCTAGCACTGAGAGCAATCCCAGATCGGGGTTGCAAGGCTATCCACTGATACACATCTACACCTGCACCATCCTCCCCCTCCACTTGTGTCCAATCCAAGCCCTTCCCACAGGGCCCCAGAGCATCACATGCAGCTGCATGGGACTGTACATCTGTTTCTACCTAGCACTGAAGCTGAAACCTATCCCTCCTCCTTCCTAAAGCAAAGGGAAAAATGATAAAGGAGATATGAAGACCTTGATCATCACCTCCTCCAGCCTCCTGAAGCAAGGCCACTCACATAATTCAAAGCAAAACTGGGGGGGTGGAGGGGTGTCAGGCAGGAGGTGGGAACCAGAAATCAGTTCCCACAGCCAGCAGTCAGAAACCTTTAGAAATAAGGGACCTTCAGAAATGTACACACAGAGCAACCCCCTTCAGGGAAGTTACCATCAGGTGAAGCATAATTTGCCTTTCTGATTAGCTGGTTTGCTTACAGAAAAAGCACACCTGTGCATTTTTTAATATGGTTGGGTTTGTGGCTTTTTTAGCCTTTGCATGCAACACCTCTTTTTCTTTGCCTAAGTCCCCAAAATAACAATCAGGCAATGACTTATCTAAGGCAACCCTTCAAATACACTTCTAAACCAGACCTCTTTTTGGCAAGGAGTCACAGGGACAAGACATAGCCACACACTCCAGTAAAGGTCACTGCTGCCTTGCTAAATGCCAGTCCAGCTGGAACAACAACCTGTCACAGGCTTTCCCCTTATGATTGCAGTTATACATAGACTCTGTCAGTTCCCTTGCTAACCCACCATACGTGATTCTGCTGCTAAGTTGTGAAGTTGCTGTAAGCAACAGAGTGCATTTCTCTGTGAAATCAAATATTCCAGAGAACTTCTAAGAGATGCAAAAGATTAAATTGCATTTGTAGAGCACTTCAAAATCCCCAAATGAAAGCTGTTAGTAAGAATTCAGAGCATTAGTTTTACAAATATTAACTGGACATGATATCAATAATACATTAGAATGATAACTGTGTTGTGCTCTCCAGCATCAGATGCCGTACCTATGGACACTTTCCTTTCCAGTTTGGCAGAATTTCACACATTCTTAGAAGACTTCTTTCTTTCCGATTTAACAATGTTGCTATTTTCAAGGAAAGGGAGCTTAAACATGTTCCAAGTGTATAAAATTAATTCAGTGTATTGCTACACCACGGGACCCTAATGGAACTCCTGTGGTTTAGCTTTTTTTCCAAACCAGTAAGAGAACAAAATCAGGGTTTATATTTATTTGCGGTATCATATTAAGGCAATGAAAGGAGCAACAACTTAGTTACCTGCTTATTTGTGGTAACACTGTCATATGATGACTGATGTCAGTCAAAAGCCTTCTGTGTGTTTGCTGGCTGGCAACACATATCAGAAGTTTGAAGTGCTGGGGCTCTTCTGAGTAGGGTGTATGAGCAAACAGCCAAGTAAGAGTGCAATGAATCACACCCATTTCAAGCAATGTTTCAGGCCTAAAGTTTTAACACTTGGATGTAATGGTAGAATTTTTTCTCTCTCATTTCTCCAAATATTTCAACATAAAAATAGAGGTTGAACTGATAATTCAGCCCATGAAATGCAGACAAGAAAAACGTCGTCATACTGACAGCATGGGAGATGAGACTGGAAGTAATTATTACCATAATATATATGTTCATATGTTCAAAAATAATAAATTCAGAAGAAAGCAAGGTACCATCAGTTCCTGATTAAAAAGAAATTAAACCTGTGAAAGCCCAAACATTTCTGAATAGTTTTTATGTGTGACTGCTATGCTTCTTTGCATGAATGAACGATGGTTTATGCTAGGACTTCTTTTTGGACTCTTCCATAAAGCCATTTTTTCCCCATCAGAAAAGAACCCAATTTATCCATGGAATTTTCAATATACTAATGGGTATTCACACTACCTACTACTGACATAGAATTTAATATATATTAGGGTTGCTATAGATTGTAAATTGATGGCAACTTCAGCATAAACCCCCGTATAGTCATGGCTTTAAAATTATGGTTACACATGCAACAAAGGTACAAACCATTTGCACAAATTCAAGTATGAACAAAGAATACTGTTGCAGAGACTTGCCTATAACTCAAGCTTCATGGACAGATTCTTGTTTTAATATGATAAAAATCAAATTAAAGCTTGAAGCCTAGTCTACATTTCCTGTGGAGTAAATCAGTGTAGCACAGGAGAAAGACAAAGCCGGGGGTCAAAAAATTCAGCATGATATACTCTTTATCTTAGTTCTGGAGAGCATTTGTTTTCTTTACAGATTCTAAATTTTTGACTGTAAAAATAAAAATACAACATCATAAAGATGTTTAAAAAGAAGGCACGAAAACCTCACTGAAGCCTGTTATACGCAGAGATGTTACCGTAATTTTTAAGAGGAAGACTCCAAGATGCAGATTGCTAGCAGCTGGGAGAGCATCAAGAACTATCAAGTGAGAGGGGGGAGAGAAAAGGACACACCCACACACACAGAGCTTGCCTTGTTCTTATATTTTCCTCTGAGCATCTCTTCCTTAAAAAGCCAGGGCCTGCGCTAAGTGAGCTTTTTATTGGTGAGCAAACAAGCACTGACTGTAGTCCACTTCTTCCTGTATTGCTGTTTGCGAAGTACCTGAAACACAACTTTCTGTACTTGACATTGACTTTTCTTCATGAAAGCTGGACATCTGAGAGACCATATATGTAATTTGATTCTCATGTTATAAATCTCAAGCAAGATGTCTCAGTCATTATCCCCTCCATGAGAAAATTACTTGTCTTGACAAAAACACAGGCTCACTGGTTACTATAAAGAAAGGCTGAGTGGAACAATCAAGTTTACCTTTGCCAAAAAAACTATTCAAGAGGAATAAACAGAAGACCACTGGATTAATGTAGGTGAAACACAACTAACGTTAGATATAGTTTATAGCTTATTCTTTTGAGATGGACATTGATAAAAATCAAGTGAATACAATACCATAAATGCTTCTCATTTTCACTGAAGTAACCATTTGAAAACCTTGATAATGTGTTTCAATTACGCTAATTCAATTCAATAATGTTAAGCAATGAGATAGGCACAGCTGTGTCCAAGTGATTAAAAAACAGACCAACACAAAAAAATCTACTCTCTGAACATGGTCTGAAAAAATCAGAAGCATTCTGCTGCTTTATCAGGTTGAAAATGGGAATACCAAATGCAGTTCTGTGCTATACTGTTCACAATGGTTTGGGATTTCTGCAGGTTTTTCCAGGGCCATCAGTAAAGTACTGTGACAAAAGCTTCACCTCCGATGTTTACACGCACATAAAGAACAACTTGATACCTACTTCTGAAGGTCATCAGAAAAACTCTTACTTTTAAATTTTTCGTAATTTTTACACTGAAAGTAACAGCAGCGACGTGTAAAGTGTACCTCAGTAACGAAACCAAGTGAAAAAAAATCAGTTTGCATCGAAAGGTATCACTGCAGCAAATGAAAAACAAATGCAGGGTTTAGATACATTAAAGAGGACACACAGAAACACGCTACCCAAGGTGGAAAGCAATCCACTTGATTAGAAGTAGGCCACAGACACTTGTGTTTGATCGCTTGAAAACATGATGGGACGTATTCTAGATACAACATAGTTTTTTCTGGACCAAGCCCTGGTTTCAGACATATTAATTTTCACCCCACATGCAAAACTATTTGTTAGCTTGTTTTAAACTTACTTGTCAAGAGAAGAAAGGATATAGTGAGGAGAATGCGTGCAACTTCCATCCAAGTTGAGCCAGTCCAAAGCTTCACAACTCAGAATGGGTGGAGTTTCATTAATCTACAACACACAGCGTAGGAACAGGAAGTAAAAAATAACAGAGCAACCCAGAAACTTCCAAGTTATCATTAATACTGCCATTGCCAACTACTGTGCGCAATGCTGCATAATACCTTCCATGTGAGTTTATAATCTCACACTTCTGCTAAGTATTTGTTACTGAGTACACCTCTTCTTGTAGCTCTGTTTTAATGTACCACATGCTTCATTAATTAAGAAATTAAGAATCAAAATAAATGGAAGTTAAGCTCCTTAACTACAGAAGTGAGTACAAAAGGACCATTGAGCAGAAAGTGTAAAACGTTACTATATGAAAGTCAGTTTTAAAAGGTATATTTTTACTAACAGAGGTTGGCAGTATGGTTATGTCCTAAACCAGGAAACTTACATTCATTAAGTCAGCTTTGTTAGTTACAGATGCCATTCATTTTAAGAATTATCTAATTTTTTAATTAGAAAAGCATATTGAACTAGCTGAACAGATAATATCCTGCAGTAGGGAGCTCCTGAAATTAACACATCCAGAAATATTTTATCTATTCTGAGGCATGTAACAATTAAGTGCTTTTAGAGTCAGCAATACTCCAGCTCTTAATCCCATATATTTTCCTTTACTTCTAGTATACGTTATTCAGGATGGTGAAATGATAGAGACAGAAGATTATTCAGAAAATTATCAAATCAGAAAGATTCTTAATTGGTCTTTTCACTGCGTCATTCTGCCTGTGTGTTTCAATGACTTTCTGTAGTCATGACTAGAAATAGGAAACACTAAATTATTCAAGGGATCTGCATCATCTTTTGCTAAGCACATCTGAAAGAAGTGTTAGTGTCCTCTCACAAAAGGTTTAGTGTCATTACAGACCATTAGGTGGAGGAAATGAAGCAAGTGAATACGATAATGAGAAGAAATATTATCTACATCAGGCTTGCTTTTAAGAGGGAAAATAACCAGGAAATACAAGGAAGAATTAGGAGAGAAAAATACAGGTTTAGAACTTACTGATCTTCTTTGTCTTAAGATAGCAGCTTCTGCTGGGTGATTGAATCTAAACTTATGAGACTTGCCAAGGACAACAAGGGCCCCTGTGAAAAAAGGTAATTAGAAATCTTGAGATACATAATTCATCAGACAGCTGGTCCCTAGGATGTTAGCAGTTTCTTAACTCCAGTACACAGATTATAGCACATACAGACTACTACAGAATTTGCCACTGTGGAACAGCAGAGCTATTCTGTAAACAGCATCCAAGCAAACTTATGTTGGAGAACTCTGCAAACTCAACATAACAGTAAATTTTCCTGTTCATATTAAAGGCTGACATGACTTCATATTCAAAAACATAACCAGCCCACTGCTGGAAACTTGTTTGCAAGCTATCTTTTTAAGAATCCAGATACACTGCAAGTTCGCAGAAACTGGATATATTTTTTATTTTCTCATAAACAACCTGAAAGTATGGGAGCCTGATCCGTTTTGTCTGAGCTCATTCACCATAGCCTGTGACTCTGTGACTAGTACCCTCCACCTAAACACACCGTGATAAAGTTGAAGGTGATTTCAACCATATTACATATTGTCAAAAACCCCACCAGTGTTCAGCAGGCTTTGAGCCAGTCTACTGCTTTCCGTAACAGCGCCTTTGACTACAGGTCTTTGCTTTTCAGAAAGCTATGGACTACTGCTACCAAGAGGTCTTAATATTGTCACCTATGTCTTCATTTTACTTTCTGTGGGATACTTAATTTATTTGTCCCAGTTTAGAAGTTCTAGCCACGGATCAAAGCATATGGTGCTAGACAGCAGTAGGAGACTGCTGCCTAGATCTTAGATCTGGATAAGTGCCATGAATTCTAGTCTCTAAACTCCAGTGATAAGTTGATTATAATGCAGCATTCAGAGAAAAAGCAAGCCTTACCTTGTGACAGACGACATGATCCAGTGACTTCACATCCATTCACAGTGCAGTGTGCACCCTGAACTGGTCGCAGTGTCACAATCCCACGGTTGTTGTCTATCATACAATGATCCCTTTCAATCCACCGTCCCTGCAAAACTACCATGTATAGATTTGATTTACCTCACCTGTTGACAGGGTTGGTTTTCACTATTCTCCTCAGAATGAAGTACTACACACTATTTGACACTATGACTACATACTTCATACTTCAGAGATCTCTTTCCAGGAGTATTCTGGATTCTGGAAAATTATACACTACTTTCTCATTTGTGAGCTGATGTACAAATTCTTCTGTTATGCTGAATTTTCCTATTGCTATCATGGCATTTACTGTTTATATTTTACTAACCTACTGGCAGAAAATAATCAGACTTAACCAGACTTAGCAGAGCCAACCAAAGCTGCGATTCCATAAAGTTTCTAATTTTGGTATAAGGTTTCAACTCATAATTTGTAGCTTTTGAGACTGACCATTAAAGTTAAGAACAGGAATGAAATGCAATAAAAAATATTCTGAATCATTTGGATTTTATACCTAAAATGCTCTGTCCAAGTAGAGTTGAAAAGTATTTTTAATGTCTCATGATGACTTGTGCCACTAGTTTAGGATAAATCATAATAAGATGTACATGTTGGATGAAGGTATTTTGAAACTCTACTGTAGCATTTCACAAGTGGGAAGAAAATTCTGAAGAGATCTCAAATTAGACAAGCCCATTGGCTTTTTTACCTTTTAAACAAAACCAAAAAATAACTGAAAGATTTTAGCCAACTTAGAACAATTATTCTTTTGTACTTACCTTCTTCGACAAAGAAAGCTAACAAACCAATACATTACCCAGCTATTACTCATGACAAATGTAAATATCTTGGTTTGGCCAGATCATACCATAAATTAACTTGTAATATGATTCTCTTACCAATATCTTGATCTTGGTCTGAATCACTTCTTCCAATTTTGGTTGTTCCTTCCTAAAATGAGAAAAGAACAAATTTAAAAGTAGGTTACTGAAAGTGTACTGTATATAATAATTAAAAAAGTTTTGGTAAAGCATCTTAGCAAATACATGAAATAAACCACCTGTGAATTACTAAATAGGTCAGAGTGAACTCTACCTACTGCTTTGCAATACTTCAGCCTGCTGTTCCTTACAGTGATGCTACTACTTCTTATCCTGTAGCTACATCAGATTCTCCTATCATGACTCCAGTAGATGAAGTAACTCCCAGCGGATGATTTTTGGACTGTGCTTGATAAAATGTTTTGAATATGAACATGCATTCTGTTGCTTTGAACTTTTACAATGAGACTTGATGTATGCAGAAATGAGATAATTCTTTTCATCAATAACCATGCAGGAAGAAAGAAGTTGCAAAATTATTTGGTTAACCAAATCCTTTTTGTAAGGGAACTTTCACAGATTATGAATTCTTCAAACTAACTACTAAACAAGAATCTTTTTTATGAAACTTAAATGACATTTATTACAAGTCATCTTGGTGATTATGGTACGGGATACGGGCATGTCCCCAAACTTGAAGATTCAATAACTTCAAAGAAAAGTTCCTGTTTCCTGCCTAGGAACAAAAGTCTCCAGACCAAACAGGCTCAAAGCATATTATAGGCCAGTGACAGAATAGAAACAGTATTCTTAAGGTACAGTGCAAATATCAATAAAGAGTAATTTAATACTACGAGAAAAAAGTACCCCCAAAAAATCAATGAATTTGCCACCTGTCTAGAATGTTCCATTACCAGTTCTATCTTCTTTAGGAAAATAAAACAAGATCATTTCCCAGCTCTGACGAGACACTACACTTGATTATTGTAAACTGATTAGTGCACATTTAGAGAATGTGCTCTAAAATTACTTTAGTGGCAACTCTTTCAGTCATACTAAGATTAATTACGGTCACTAAACTACTTGATTTTTGTGCTCTAATTAGAATAAATTGAATATGCTTTCTGCTCCAGGCGTATTACAGCCCTGATTTAAAGATTAAGCAAGAAATAGTAATCAGAAGCCTGAAGACTGGGAAAAGGGGAGTTGTGCATTACTGCAAGACAATGTAGTTACAGGTAATTATGGGTAAATAACAGTGGGTTTGTGCACTGGAGGGAAATGGAATGATTATCATTCAGTTCCTCACAGAGCTCAGCTATCTGAGCCAATTAACAGACCTCTCGTAATACAAGCCCTGCTTAGACACCCTCGTCAGAGAGACTGAAATCTGGACTGTGCCCAGTGATCCTGCTTTGGAGTAATTACCAAGTTAGGTATCAGCTTAATGTTCAGTGGACTCAACCACAAAATACCAGCCTGATTTGGCCACAACTTGTAGAAAACTTACAATCCATATTGCCTTTGTCTCACCTCACACAATCAAGTGAGTTAACATGTATTTTAGACAAAGAGAAGTAAACCAACTCCTAAAAGTCTTCTTTATCGATTATATTCTTGACTAAGCAAAGAAATATGTATTGCAATTTCAAAAGAAACTTTTTTTCCAGTGTACTGAAACAACTCTTTGCTAACACAATTTAATTCAGAAAAGAATATTGCAGCTGTATGGGCTCATGAAATTCACTATAGTATCCCAGGTGGTGGAGTGATTCTGTAGGAGTTTAAGTACAATTAAAAATTGCAGCTGAGAAGAAGGGGACAGATACAATACAAGCAAACTAAATCAACTTAAAGAAGAAAACAAAACAAAACCTGCCAAAACCCAGGTCCATGTTGATTTCAATTTTTCAAATGCTATAACTGAGCTAGTGATTTAAATATTATGTTCTTAATTTGAGTATTTTACCTGAAAAAGTGAGACAATTCAGATGACGTGAACTCATAACTTCATCTTACCATATCGAGATACATCTTCAGATCTTTTGAAGTGTTTTTACATTGTTCCCCTCTTCTGCAGTGTTTCCTAACTAAGTGTAGAATTCCCAAGGCACATTATAAAACTGTAAAGACTGAGACTGCTTTCCCCCTTCAGTTTTGGGAATACCTCAACTTTCAAAAAAGTTTTTCAAGTATATCTTTTTCTAAAGCAAATCCCATATTTTTAAGCTATGCAAAAAGCTCCATGAAATTACAGAGAAAACACATATTTTTGTTAATGAAAGCCAGAAGAAAAAAAGAACAGACCTAAGAAGGGTTTCTTGAGCATAGGCATGCATTGATTAGTGCAATTAAGAGCCTGGCATATCGAGACACTAAAAGCGTAACAAAATGTTCTACGTGATCTGAAAGCTGCTGCCATGACTTCTCTCTAGAATTGCAATGTGAAGTACTGTTATATGCTGAAGCTCTAATACATAAGGAACCACTAATGTTTTACCTTCTTGCTGTTCTGATGAAGGTAATAGACACCAGAGTCTAAAAGATGCAAAGCACAAAGAAAAGAAGAGGCAGCATCTAGGAGTAAAGAAAGATGGGACAAAGATGTTAGTGTGACAGACACTAATGACTTCAGAAGGAGACCCTTCAAATGAGTTTTCTCCATAAATATATTCTCCATATATCTCTCCATAATAAGTATCTGCAAATTACTTGAAGGGCTGTCAAAATTAGCATGTTTAACGCTAACATTGGATTTGAGTAGTTCAAGTTGCATGCTGATTCAGCACTAGATATTATTACTTGGTCCCTAGTTATTACCTGGTATGATCTCTTTGTGCTGGCACGAGAAAAATTAGTAAGCCTTCTCTTTCAACATGATAAAGAAAAACATGATTTCTGTTTCAAATAGGAAAAAAAAATCTCTTATCCCTAAATTGTACTGAGTAGCACAAAACCTAGATATGGATGAAGACACGTTATTAGTAGACAGATCATAGAATCAGAGACACAATTTTCAACTATATTTAACACATTTTTTGCTCAGTATGACCTCAGTATCTCACCCTGAGATGATACAGCACTACTCCTGTGCTGAGGATATCATCATCCATGGCCATCAGATGAGGTAAACTAGAATCTATTGTTACTCCAGCTTTTTTTTTGTTGATATCCACACTGTATTCTTCCATGATGGCTTTCATGTCCGTCCACTTGCTTGTCCAGTCTTTGGTTAATTGCTCAATCTTGAAGAATAGAAAAGAAAGCTGTTTTACTTATTAAGCAGGCTAATTTTTCTCAAACAAAAACTTCTTCAGAACAGCATTTTCTTTCCAGTTACTGGATGCAAAATTCTTTCACCGGTAGCAATGCAGGTGTATTTATAATTGCAGTACATTTCTGTGGCAACAAGAAAATGAGGCACAAATTGTACTACCACCTACTGACAAAGTTTTAAGCTATTAAAGACTAGTTTCCCAGAATGTAAGAAAGATGTATGATCATGCTAACTAGTTATTTTGTCTGTCTTTAAGCAAATCTTGAACTTAAGATTTCCAAAAGCTTTCCAGGTCATCAGTGATCAAATTTTAGTAATTTGGTGACTGTACAATAATTTTCTTTGATTAAACTGGGGGACTTAAATATTAGAAGAGCTCTGTATAATCAATTACTGTGATATGTCAAGACAGCCTTCAAACAAGGAGTAGATTGTGCAGACTTAGTGATACGCAATGGACAGTATCGCATTAAGGACACGAGACTTTCACAACAAATTGGTAGAGAGCACCCAACGTGCATGAAGGAGGGCGGTTGCCTGCATATTCAGAGCAAACAGGAAAGAACTAGGACAAAAACATTTTCAGATTTCAGAACTATAGCAATGCTTTCCCTCCAGACCAGTGAAACAAGGGAGTTACAGTGTCAAACAGTTCATACACACCTTCATTTCATTCTGAAGAACCAGCTCGGTCAGATTTCCATCCCTGTCATCGTTCCAAGAAGGACTGGTATTCCTCTGTACAAACAACAGCCACCAAGATCTACACGTTAGTTACCTTATCCACAACTGGCAGGCATGTTTTTTCACTCCAGGATTTCAAGGACATGAATTCAGCAGACACAAAGACAAAATACACAAATGTTTGATGCTGCCTTTTTGCATCTAGCCTATACCTCTCTAGGTATGGCATGCAAGTTCTTGTGAAAAACTGGTGGAAGACCATTAATACAGAGACGCTTCTGTGTAAATAAATCCTGGACTATAGTTCCAGTCTCTCCCAGCAAAACATGCTCTCCCATGGCATGGAAAACAAAGGTGCCATTATTATTATTATTCCAAAGGAGAAAAAGAGAGTTTTAGCTATATTGTGAGGGCTTACAACTTCATTTGGGGTCAAAATGTGCAGGAAAGGTGAAATCTTCAAAGTATTGTTGAGGTCTATTACTTCACTTTTTTGGGGAAGGAGGATTGTAACAAATCTGGCAAGGAAATCACATCAAAGCTTAATATTTTGTACTGTGTTGGTGCTTCCATATCCCTACAAATAAAATACTTCTATTTCATATTTTCAGACAACACGACCAGCTGACTCCATGAAAGACAGGCAAGAAAATCCTTCCTAATCATTACACAAATGCTTATACTTCAGGATTATCAATACAATGATAGAAAAAAGTGAATTGACAGAAATGCAGTTAGCTTTATAAACATTGTGAAATCACACAGAACAGTTTAATTTCTCTCCAGTTACAATAAGCATGGTAAGGTAAGCAGATAAGACAAAGTAAGCGACTGTAGCTACCTAAAGCTTGATTAGAGCTCCAGCTGGGAAGTGTTCCTACATACCAGTTCAAAGCTCATCAGCATAGTTTTCAACCTATCAATTTCTTCTCGTAGTTCTCTGATCAGTTTTACATTTGCATCCTGAAACATCGAGACACAGACGTTAGAAAAATCACTCTTTAAAAAATTCTAGCTAAAGAAATCAATGCAGAGCTGTTCCAAGACCTGGGGAGAGAAAACCATACACACTCAAGCAGTACTCCTTGCTCCATCCTCCCTGCCAGGCCCCTGGAATGTATTGCCTAGGAACAGGTGCTTCCCATCTTTGATAAGGCTTTCTTCCCATAAATTCTGTTCCATCTCTTTTCTGAACACAGACATAGCGTAATATTTGTTCCCTTTATAACAATAGCTGGATACATCACTACTTTTATGGATTTATCTTCAAAATAGGTCAGAAAAATGCTGTTATTTCTCTCATGCAGCAGACAGAACCAGACTAGAGGAGACTAAGTGAGAATGTCACCAACCATGGTACTAAAAGCCCTTTCAATTGATACACAAAGCATTTCCTGCCTGCTCATGCGGAGGCATTTATCTCACTTTCAGTATAAGCAGTTTGTGGAGACCAGCATTTTGCAGACAGTTCAGGGAAACTCTTGAGTCAAAGAGTCAGCTTTCTCTCAGCTGCCAGTGACACTTTGGCTCAGGTCAGTTTGCAGTGAGGGAAAGAAGGCAACTAGCTGAAGGGATGGAGTCAAGGGTCTAGCATGGGCTTTCTATAATATCCAGGGTCCTATTTAGTTCCCATTAACATGGGAAAAAAGAGTATGACTCTTATTGAGAGTGCAGATACAGCAAACAAACCTTAAATAATACACAGAACAAAACAGAACAAGAATGAAAAGCAGAACTCGAAGCCTCACCTCATTCACTCTGGGCTTGTTAATAATATTTTTGGCATTTGAAGCATATCTCAAGGTACTCATGGTCTCGTTGTAGCTGGAGCTGGCAGGAGAGATAGCTACAGACAGAAAACAAATAGAAATGAAACAGTATTTTAAAAAGTAACCAGTGTAACCCATCTCTTTTGACAAAAGTGGATTTTTTTTTAGTCTTGCTTCTTAAAAAATCAAACCCAAAAATATCTTTAGGGATATTTCATCAAGCCCACAGAAAATGTCTTCTCAAGATTACACATTTATAACTGAATAACACACTTTAAACCAAAGCTATGACCTTGGAAAGTCTCTTAAGCTTAAATTCATGCACAAGCAGCATGCTTTCTCATTTCCTTGAGTATCATATGAAGCATTTATGAAAACCAAGGACAGATCCTAAGTGATATAGCGATAAGTCTTCTCACTGGAGTAGAGAGGTATTTTAAGGGGGTAATGTAGTGCAAAATCCTAACAGGGAATAGGAACCAAACTCACTGGCAATCATAATGGTCTTGGAGTTGCCCCCCAGACTGTCCTTCAGAAGCCAGGTGAGGATGGAGTCACGGTATGGGATGTAAGCTGGTCGCCTGGTCCCATTGACGCTGCTTGTGGAAGGACTGTCTGCATGACTGCTGTCCCCTTCACTTGTTATGGTGTTTATGCTCTGACAGCTGCTGAACATCTGTGAATTTTGTGCTGAAGGAGAAATACCACAGAGCTCAGGAAAGGAGTTTTCTTTTTCTATTTAAGTTTCTTAGATGTCATTGCAGTTTATGAAGATGCCACACAACTGTTCTGCTCAGCTTTTTGTTGTAAACATAGAGAAACATTAAGACACAACACATGGTGAGGGAGTCCTAGGCTTTTATCACTGTCCTTCAATATAAAGAACTACTGTGCTTACCTAAAGTGGAGATGACAATTCCAAGTGTAACTAATGACTTGTTAATATTGGCACCTTCGGTAATACGATCTTTACAGTAACTGGGATCAGCTCTTTCACTGCAGCACACAAGCATGTAAAAGACAGTGCAAATCAAACAAAAATGCTTAATTATTAACATACGATCAATATGAAAACATGTATTTTCCTGACGTACAAGAAAACAGAAATTGCAAGTTTTGTAATTAAAACCCATATGCTTTGAATAACTTATACTGCACTCTGGCTCAGAAAGTCCAAACAGCCATAAGCAAAGGTCATTGGCATGAGCTACTGTTAAACACCCACCAAAACATAAATTTAAGCCTGAACTGGGCAACCCAATCATAGGGGTTCTGAATTAAAAAAAAACCCCAACATGTATTTACAACTCTGCAAGCCTAGACTGGCTCTGTGCAAAAGTCTGTGTATCCCCTCAGTATTACTTCCTCCGTTCAGACATGCATGGCAATTTACATTCTTGAGAAAGAAAAAATGTCCCATTCTCCAACTGTTCTACAACTCTTCTTTCTGTTCTCTGTCACATCCAGTACAATGCCATGTTCCTCACTGAAATGCACAGCTAAGATCAGAGACTTACAACCTTTGGAACATGAACAACATAAGCAGTGAGACATGACTATTTAATCCTGCCCATGCTAGGCAGCCATGAGGAATACATCCCTTTTTGTCTTTCTCTTTTCAGGCTCAGATTTAATAATTCCACCGAGAGCTACTAGAATATCCACTTAACAAGAATACAGGGTTGAATGGAATTACTTAAATGTATGTAACACCACAGTATTGGATCTTAAGACCCAGGAACTCCATTCCCCAATGAAATCAAATATCCAATGCATAAGAACAGAGACAATAGAATAGATGACAGAGACAGCTCGGTATTCCTGGTTACTGTATACAAAAGTCGGGCTTATTGTTAGTTTAACGAAGTTTTAAAATACTAAATTTCATCTTTTAGGCAGTACCATTTTCAGAGAAAATTACCTGTTTGACCTTCAGTATGTTAATTACCTGCCTGCAAGGTCCACTAAGTTGATCTTGCTTGCAATTTCAGAGGGGAGATTATTCTCCAATATAGCCTAAAGACAAAAATGCAAATAAGGAAGATTATTCCTCTTAATGCAAATAAAATAGATGTGTTAACTTGTTTGAAACTGAGTTGTACATGACTGTCTCACTGCCTTTCTTTGTGACCTTGACCCATTGACTATGCTCAAACCATTAACTCAACAGCTTTCTCACCCAACAGAGAAACCACCCTCTTATACCGATTTCCTCTTGACAAAAAAACTTCACTGCCTAGCGACTGTGAAAGGCTTTCTTGTAGATCTTGCAGTTATTTTCCACTAATGTATTCCAAAGGTCTTTTGTGAAACTACTGAAAAATAGCCCAAAATGTTCTGTGATTACAGGATGTTAGAAGTGTGAGATAGAAAAAGCCTATTGGGTCACTGAACGACTTCCCTGCCAGGAAAGGATATAATTCCTCCAGAGAAAGGGTGCATTGTCTCTGGGAGAGTAGTGGATGCCAAATGCTAGAGATGAGCACATCTGAAAAGCTGGACAGATATAAAATTTGGTAAGTGTTAAACTAATCCTATACTTCAGTCAAGGGTCCTAAACATAATATAACATCAAAAATATTCACATATAATTTTCACAGCATCCTAGAATGGGTATTACATTTCAAAGGGCTGATTAAAACTCCAAACATTTCTTTTTACAGGAAATCTTTGGCATCACTTCCAACTATAAGCTTGCATAAAAGAACAAGAATACCTCAGTAAACACTCAACACATCAAGCAGTCTAGGAAGTGTAACACATCTGCAGTGTGATCCAAAGGAAATAAGCAACAGTTTCTACAGAGATTATTACAAACAGTGCAAAACAGTGAGAAGTAAACAATGCACAACCCATTGAACAATGCTTTTTGAGAGCAAAGAGAAAAGGAAGCTGGATTATTTTTAGCTAACCTGAGTGTAGTGGATGGTGAAGATAGCATGGGATCTGCTGCTAGCATTGTGAATATGTGTAGCTGCTGTGATTCTAGAAAGAAGAACAAACCATTCAATTACAAAGGATTTTTTCCCTGTATTCAGGAAAAGCAAAAATAACAGCAGAAATGAAGACAAAGGAATGTGAAACTTGGAGGCTGTATTATTGGATCTGATCACAGTGTTTGGCAGAGGACCTGGAAGGGCGGAAACTAAGGGTCAGTCAGAGGTGGTTTTGTCCATCAGCAGCACTCTTAAGAAATATCTTAAAGCACCTTTATAGCACAACTGTAAGGTGTTGGGTAAGGTAGAATACAGCAGAGAAGCAGAGTCAGCAATAGCATCATACAGCTCACCCCTTGCACCACTGAATATACTGGCCCAGTACATTTTCTCCATACTGTCCCCATCGGTTTTGCCAAGCTTGCCCTCAACAACAGCAGGCAATGTTAGCAGTGTGTAGACAAAGACTTTGGAACCATGGTTTTGTATTGAACCCAGCTGTCAGGAGTCCTGCAGTGACCAGTTGCACTAGATAGCAGAGAGCTTGCAGCTGTGTGTACACTGCTGAGTACCAGGCACAGGAAGCCAAAACCAGGACCCTCCTCCCTATAGCACTCTGCTTCCAACACTTTCACAGCCACACAAGCAGGCCCTGCCAAACATTACAGGCAGTCTGGCGCTTCATGGTCATATGTTAGCCTAAGCTGAGGAAGCAGGAGAACATGAACTAGTCTCCAGATGTTGGAGGAGGAAGGCAAACAGTTATGTGAAGGGTAGAAGACAAAACACAGCTCTACAGTGGGCAGAGAATATGAAGGAACAGCACTGAAGTTTATAAAGCAAAAGAGAAAAAGAAAGTGAACCAGGATTTGGAGGAGGAAGTGTTAGTACTCACTTCTCACCTCTGACAATACTCATAAGTACAGGGCAAGTTCACATCTCAACTAACCACAACCCATGTGAGCATTTTTATGGGAGAATGTGTTAGTTTTTTATATGTTATATTTCATCACAGCATGTGGTGTACATTTTAATATATCTAACTGTTCTAATAGTATTATCTAGCATTGGCTGCTTAGCTTCACACAGCACGAGGGCTGCGCTTACGGCAATAGGGAAATTTGTATTTTCTGCGTTTAAAATTCTGTTCTTAAGCATTTGAGACTGGGTCTTGTAAAGTGTCTACAGAGAAAATAATTGCACTGAGAGCAACAACAGAAATAATGATTGGCTGTGGAAAATCATATTTGTTTATTTTATAATGGACAGGGGCAGCCAGGGCGGGGCTGGAGGTGGCCTGATAAACCAACTGGTTGAAAACATGCCTTCAATAAACTTTGCTTGTTGTTAGCACAGGAACCGCCCTCTCGCCCATGAAAGGCACCACCCATGTTCAAGCAGAGCTTCCCATCCTGTATCTTTCCTGCATAGTCAGATTTGGAGCCATCATGTTTCTTTGGTATCTTTTCTCAGACTGCAGGTGGTTTAAATTAGTTTGTTTGCATTTACAACGTGCTAATAAATACTCTGCTATTATATTTCATTAAATAAAGACTATAGGTAAACAGCAGTTTCCTGTATATTCCAAACAAGTTTTTGGAATGCTTCTCAGAAAAAGAGAACACTCCTTGGTTTCACACAAGTGAAAAAGTTTGAAACTTCAACATCACAAAACCACAGAAAATAGTGAACCTCTGATTTTGTTTTCTCTGCATGTTCTATTTCCTTAGCAATGGGACAACTTGGGATTTTGGAGTTAGTCTGAAAAAGACTCTTCTTACTATAGAGTTGCATCTACTGATTGCTACAAGCAGAAGCAGCAAAACTCAATCCTGCTGTATCTTCTGTTTTTGTGATAATGCAGCTCAGTTTTTATTCGTTACTCAGCATCACCGATATTCTAGAATCTTGACCTCTTTTATGATAAGACAGTATCAATTTTGGAACCGTGATTTGTATTTGGAGGATCCTTTCCAATATAACCCTTTTTCATCACCATTGCAGCAGTTGTACTGATATCCAAGGCTCCCTGTTGAAAAAGTAAAAAAGTGTCTCGACTAACAAGAGCCAGAATCATTGGCTTCATTAGTAATTCCCACAGTTCTCTCATAGCAAATGTGCACGACCTGTACTAAGAACTTAAATGCTTATGAAAATCAAGCCAAATAATCACAAAACAAATGCTTTTATAAATTAAATACAAATAAACTATCTTTTCAGCAGTATTATATCACTAAGTTACACTAACAAGTGAGTTGAAAGCCAAACAGTCTAAAGTGTCACGAGCAAGTGGAGAAGAAAAACTGAAGTCTGTTTACAGCAAAGTGGTTCCCTGGTGTGCATTTTTTATCCCAGACAGATGGTTGAATTTTCTGGGTAAGTCAGCATTGGATCAGTTTTGAAGAAACAACTTCATAAGTACTTGTAGCTCTTACTGTGGATAATATGAGGATATGTAACATCTTACGTGCACGTCATGTGCAGCAAATCTGACATCCTATCACAAAAAGCATTGGCAACAGTCAGTAAAACAAACCTCAATGAAATCAACACATGGTGTAAGAAGTGTTAAAGAAAGACGGAGCTGGTTTGTGTTATAAAATACCTTTTAGCTATTCCTTCTTCTAGAAGTTCTACAACTTGCTTGTAGTCTGTAACTAAATGTTGAGTCAATCCTGTCAAAGATTTAAAAAGAGTTAAATGCATATTTTTTTTCAGGAAGTTTCAATCAGTTTACCCAACAACAGGAGCATAAGGATGCTGTGCTGGGAGGCCAGTCTGCGCCACAGGTAGTCTTTCAACTACAGTAACCATCTTATTTAAAAATGAGATACAACGATGCAGATAAAATCCTTCAGATGCAGTGACATCGCTGTAAAAAATGCCTTTTGCCTCCAAAGTACAGCCTTTTCCTAACTTGCCAGCAGAAAAATGGTATATAAAAACAGTATAACTAAAGCTCCATGAGAAATTTTCAGCTATGTCGCTGCTACTAATTGGGTACAGATCCTGTAAAGAAGCTTTTTGCCATTGCCTCTGGATAATGGCTCTGCTCACACAACAGAATTAGGAACCAATCCCGGAGCATATCTACCATTTTCTTAACTAGGCTTCAGCCTGCAACTCGTGAGTCTTCATGCTCTTTTCTCCCTAGAGGGGACATAAATAGCGACATGAAACATCCGGCCTCTTCACATCTCCTGCTTCCAGTCTTATATTGTTTTTATTTGATTTTATTTTTAAGTGGGGAAAAAACCCCACCGAAAACAAATGAAAGAAAATACTGCATTGAGAGCCTGCTGTGGTGGAGCGGCGGTTGTGACTAACAGGGCCCCGGAGGAGGGCAGTGTGCTGCTGCGGCACTGCCAGCCCCTTGCACAATGCAAATTCCAACAGATACACAAAATTAACCTCACCAGGCTTGTATTTCACAGAAATACAGTTTAATATGTCTTGTTTGCATTTTATGGTAATGATTAGTTATTGCTGGTACTGCAGTGACCCCTAAAAAAGCCACCTGAACTGTGAAGCAAGTCTTTGTCTTAAGTACCTAATAAAACACTCCTCTGCATAATGTTTCACCTCACAGCTGGAATCCACAGCTACTTCCTTCCCCCTGTACTGATTTAGGTTTGGTTTGTTTTATCGCAGGCCAAAAAAGAGTGGATGAAGGCAGAGTACTAAAAAATCTGATATATTTGGATCAAATCATTTATCTATTAATGTAAGTCAAGATGAATATAAAATTCAACAATACTGAAACAAGAACTTCTGGCACTGTTAGACCCTATCCTTTCATCATAACAGCTTGTTTGACTTTAAATCATAGAATCATAGAACAATTAGGGCTGGAAAGGAGCTTAAGATCATCTACTGCCAACCCCCCTGCCATGGGCACCTTCCACTAGACCAGATTGACTCAAGCCCCATCCAACCTGGCCTTGAACACTGTCAGGGATGGGGCAGCCACGGCTTCTCGGGAAACCTGTGCCAGTGCCTCATACCCTTACAGTAAAGAACTTCTTCTTTATAGCCAATCTAAACTTCCCCTGTTTAAGTTTTAACCCATTACCTCTTGTCCTATCACTACAGTCCCTGATGAAGAGTCCCTCTCCATCACCCTTATAGGTCCCTCTCAGACACTGGAAAGCTGCTATGAGGTCTCCACACAGCTTCCCTTCCTCATGCTGAACAATGAAATGAAATGAAACAAAATGAAATGAAATGAAGTGACAGCAAAATCTAAGCCAAAGATGGGAATTTATTTTAGTCTGCAATACACATACGGGTGGAGGGGAGTATTTCTGGATCACCCACACTTCAAAAAACTCTTAACTGCAGTGTGCATGCGTGTACACTACACACAGTATAGGATGATTCTCAAACAAAAGCATTTCTTCTGCTCTCTGGTGTCCCTTTACAATACATTCATTCCAGAAGTCATCACATTTTCCATTTGAGAAAGAGGCCCATTATTTTTCCAACAGCACTGGGATCTTCAAAGCTTGGGATATGGAAACTATCAGATACTGTTGTCCCAGAGCCTTTTTCAGGGTCTCATTTAACTGAATAAAAATCCAGTTATAAAATGAAGGCATGGAAGAAATTCTTACCTACCTACATTTCCATAAGTACTGGAATAGTGAATCTAGCAAAACATTTAGTTTTTCAATAAGGTAAAGTGAAATACTGTGTTTCTGAAAAGCAATGACAAAGTGGTCTGGTGGCTGCTACAAAAATGAAGGTGACTTTCAAGTCCTGCAGAAAGATCAAAAACACTTGCTCATCTAGAAATCTGCCTTGGAGTAAGAAAGGATCTCCCCAGAAATCTGTCTGAGTAACAAAATAGATTGCATCATTTCCTGGTTTAAGAGAGGCCAATTCCTTAACGGTGCAACCATCTGTGAGGGAGAAGTTTGAAATGATTCCAACCCAAAGCACTGAAACACTTTCAGCATTTTAAAGGCTACAATCTCACAGCCTTTACGTGGAAAATGATGGGCTGGAAACTATTCAAAATCCTTAGAGCTGGGACTTCCTGACTGGGCTTGCAAATGGAAAATGCATTGCCCAGAGCCATCTAAGCACCCTGAAAGGGGTTAAGTTTTCCCATTTTCCTCTCTGTTCTTCACCCAGTGCTAACTGTGCTCTGGACATCACTGATAACAAACACACAACTAAAACTAATGGTACACTGGGAAGCTCCCGACCAAAACCAGCAAACCTTAAAATCACTGATGGCTTGCAAGAAGCATGATGTAAATACAGATGCTAGTCCTTATGGTGCTGGATCTATGGGAAATAATGGGAAATTTCTGAGCTTTGCTCATGTTCACCATTCTTATTTATTCCGTACAGCAAACTGCCTGGAAGGAGAACACAAACAAAACACAAAACAAGCTCCCCTTCTAGTAAGCCTACTGACAATTCTGACCTCAGCCACCTAGCTACTGGAAACAATATACTTGCACGTACTCTCTCTGATGCTGCAGAGAGACTACATATACCACTGCCAAAGATGCCTTCAGCACGTAGATGGCCCACATTACAGAGATCAGTAGTTGTTGATTGCAGCAAAATATTACTGCAATTGAGAAGGGCATTTTGTACCAGTGTTGTGAAACACTTCATTTTCTGGACTCTGACGCTAATAATATGCAGCTGACTGCACTCCTCACCTGCATTCAAAAGACCTCTGGACCTGCTCACTGCTGCTTATTTTTGATGTGAGCTAATGAGTGCAGCTCCAAAACGAGCCACGTAATCACATCTTTTTTATTAGCCCCTCTTCCCAACAGGCATCAGGGTTGCCTCAAGGAAAGCAAACTGTTACGGTTCTTAATTGAACAAACTGTGCATAAGCATGTTTATTTATTAATATACACTTATATACACAAACATAAAAAAGAAAAACCGTAGGCCATCTGACTGTTGGCCTAAGCATCTAATTGCCTAACAGCATCTAATTACACCCTCTGATTCCTTCAGCAGAGAAATTACTTCATTTTTCATGCATGTGATCAATTTTTCTAAAAATGCAAATCACATTTATCATTAAAGTTTTTCTGACAGGCATTAGCATAATTATTTTTGGAGGCTGTCATAAGGTACAGAGGGAGAGAATCTTCGAACATCAAGTATTCATGCTGGTTTTGCACACATGGCCAAAGCAGGCAAATATTATCTAGATTCATCTTTTTCCATTATCTTTTCCCCCTTTTTTTACGAAATCTAATCAATCGGGAACTCCTTTGGGATATCTCAGGACTCTAGCATAAAATTGTTCCCCTGAAAGTTTTCAGTTGTGCCCAGAATCCTTATTCAAAAGGGGCAAAATTAAATTAGAAAACAAACAAAAAAAAATATCAAAAACCAAACCACAACCAACCAAACCCCACAAACACAACAGCCAAACAGAAAAACAGAACTGTAAAAGCAGCGACAGATTTGGCTGGGAAGGCTCCAGATGAAGACAAAATAGTGACAAAAGGCAAGCCAGCCCATTGGTAGAAGCTATAACTTCATTTTCTTTTAAAGCAGGGAAACTCAGTTATATGCAGCCAAGGAATCACTGGAGATATAAGGCCTGAGAAAAGGGATGGAAATTGCCAAGGAAGGAAGCAGTTTTAAGACCTTTTCCTGTGTGGTGAATGAGCAGCTGCTAAAGGAAAATAATTAGTATCTGTACTCCACCAACAATGAAGTTGTCCCATAACAAGCAGGTAGAAAGAATCTTGGAAAGTCCTCAATAAAAGCCAAATGTCTACAAATCTGCTTTTCAAGGAATGATAAGTTTGCCATACTAATGAGACCACCAATTCACCTATTTTCCAACTCCCCTTAAACAGCATGCTGATGGGCTGGGAAAGCACAGCTGAAATAACCAGAATGCCAGATAGTCCCTTGCGTATAGGACCATGCAAGTTAAACGCTTCCCAAGTGCTTATTTCAAATTTTGAGATGGGGAATTGGAAACAACTGTCTGTTGTTAGACATACTATGACCAATACCGCTCGTGCCCAGGGAATGAGAGCTGGAAACTCAAGGCTCTAATCACAGAGTCAAATCACTCTATCGGTTGTCATATCTTGCCTTAATCTCTGAAGTGAGGACAACGATCTGACAGGTAATGGCACAATAAAGAAAAAGAGAGGGAGAAAAGTGAACCAGAGAGAACAAAAGGAATTCACAAAACTTACAGAGACAAGAACTCTATTTAAAAGCCAAACCAAATCAGTATTTGATCTAATGCGATAGGACCAATAAAATTTTGCATACAAAATGCATACCTCCAGGTGTTACCACCCATTTGCTAGCCAGCCAAGCAGAAGCAAAATCTGATACCAGAGGCAGCTTGGGAATTCTGCTCACTAGATATGAGGTACACGGAAAAGGAAATATATGAATTTACTCTCTAAACAAACTCAATAATTTTTGAAACTTCCATTATCTTGGAAAAGGCTCTTCCAAGTAGTCTCCACTGTAAAACTACTCTGTGTCATTTTGCACTAGTAGAAGAGTAGAAGGAATCCAGAATCACACCAGGAACACATGCAAATACACACACAGACCTGATCAACATTTACTTGAAATTCTGATGCTAGTTGTGAAGCTTGTTCTTACCTTGTACATATGGTCCTGTTTCAGGGTGCTCTCGGACTCTAAGTGTGTAAGGTTTCTTTTGGTCTGATTGTTTCAACAAATCTCGGACACGCTCATTATAGATTTCAAGAAAACTGAAAAACAAAAAAAAAAAAGTTAAATGTACACAATGGGGAAAAAAAAAGTGCATATTTAGACAATGTAACAGAACCTTTCACGATAAAGTCAATTAATCAATTTTCATTATCCTATTACTGCCCCTTCCCATGCAGCGCATGTAGAAAGAACTCATAGTAGCAAATTTCCAAGAAGCAAGAGGCATTCAGTATTTATTACAAACTTCATAAAACGTGCTTTTTTAACATTAGCGGGTTCAAATCCCCAGATTGCCAAACATAATGTTTCATTAGATCAATGGGAACAATGAATAAGAATGGAATGTAGGATTATGGCTCAAATTTAACAGTTAACAAACAGGAAGTCCATTTTTAATGCACTCCTATTTCAGCTGTATATACAAAAGCGAAGAGACAGCATCCAAAGAACTATACTGAGATGGAAAACTAACCCAACATTTTCTCATCCTTCCTCTGTGCTCTCCCCTTTGTTCCAAAATTATTACCATCTGAGAAAACAAAACCAAAATAAACTACTCTTTACTTTCTCTGATTACAGTTATATGTTGTTGAAAGCATTCACAGCATTGCCCAAAACAGTGACACACTTACCTGACCTTTACTCTGCAAGATGCTGTCTGGTCTGTGTAATCATCCTTCCTTGCAAAAAGGCCCTGCACAAACCAGAAGCTTATGTAAATTTTAAGCCCATTAAGAAAAATAATGTTGCTTAAATAAATGCAAGCGAAATAAAAAAGAAGTACCTCACATATACGAGGTGTCAGCCCAACGGATGCCTTCAAATAATAAACAGAAAGAAAATTAAACAATATACTTGCCATCACTCTTGCAAGAGTTATTTTTAAATGAAAGCCAAGTTGCATGAAAAGGACAGAGTCATAGTGTAGCACTGAAGTAATGACAACACAAACTGCCCTGGAGCGTAGTTCAGCACACCATGGCAATTCTACTACTTCAGCTGAAGGCATCTTGCACTTCAAACACTGCAGATACTCATGTGCTGTGTAGTATCAGCAGCTTCAGCGCAAATGTTCTTTATAGAATAAGTTATTTTAGAGTACTTATATAGCATCAATGAGAAGCTTAGATGTTTGAGTTAAATCCAAGAGCTGGTTGGACATGCCTGTGTCAGAGGTGTTGCAGTCTAGATGATGCCAGGCCAACACTGTAACTAGCTTGACTGGTCAGGAATATTTTGGTTTTTCCTAATTCTACTTTTATCTCTTTATGCTACGGCATCACAGAATAGACTTGGAACAGCCTTATGTTCTAGATTCATAAATCTGGTCTCTCAGAGAGAATGGGATATGGCCTAACAGCACCCAAACTAGGTGATTTAAACTTTGTCCAGTCTACACTGAAGTAATGGTGTGGTTTTGTATGATAAACTGTTCTTATGACATGACCGATCACAGGTGATCATAGTGCCAACACACCCTGCGACAGACTCTATGGCTTAGGTGGAATCTGCTTGCTGAGTAACATGAAAGGCTTTTAAAAGGCTCCCCTTTATTGAAGGGGAGAAAGGCCAGGTTCATCAAGTAGACTATGACGGGCGAAAGTTCAGTTTATACCAAACACTTGTTTTGAATGCTGCTTCACACTGAATACACACTGTTAGAGATCAGATCAAAGCAGGATTCCACTGAAGCAAGAAATCACTTTATAAGCCAGAAATCTCCTAGAAACACTACACCTGGATATAATACACCTGGATACACCTGGAAATAATGATAATCTCAAGATGTGGCCAGTAAGAGTTGCTGAGATACCCAATTTTAACAACTGTTCAGGCTTCCATGGAGTTAAGCCTGATTTTGCACAAAATGAAGGGAAAATCTAGTCATGATTTAACAAAATCCTATTGCTGATGTCTGTGGGGAAAACCCAATTTTTGAAATCCAAACTTTGCCAAAAGCTCAAACCCTGACAGAACAATTTTTTTCTTATCTTTGGGGTTTGAATAAATTTTACCCTTATTTCACCTTTAAAACTTAATCCCATGGGTGTAGGAAATAGTGGTCCACTCATGCAAACTGTTATATAAAATGTTACTTTTTTAGGGACATATTTCACCAACAGCCAAGAATATTTATGAATAGAGATCAAATCGCCTTGTGTTGCAGCAGAACACAGGGAATTCTCAACTGAGGATCCTCAGCCATCAATCTGAGTACCAAGATTAAAATGCACTTTAAGTGGTATCTGGTAGACAAGAATCAAAATGTAACAGCTTCTGCAAACGCCATTTGAATACATTTCAAAACTGAAAGTGAAGTTTCCATAGCCAAAGGATAACTTCTGCAACTGATAAATGTCTCAAGTAGATAATGAAGCCTGTTACAAAAGTATTTCTCAGAATTCTATCCAGTTTTATTTGTGAAAATAATTTAATTTCAGCATAGCTCAGACGGCCAAAAATTTCCGGGAATGAACACTTTGTATTATATTGAGCTATGTCTCTAAATCACAGCATGGACAGCTTTGTGTTCTCTAACATCGGCAGTAAGATTCATAAATAGTAAGATGAAGGTTATCTAGAAGAAATATTTATGCTACACCTCATTTTCTAGTGTTGTTAGCTGATGCTACATTATTTACCTAAATGTAAAGGCTTAACTCTCATTTTCTATATATAACTACCAAAGCATGTATAAGCATTCTGCTCAACACAAGCACCATAATCACAGTTTAAAAATAAAGCAATGATTCTGCTGGACATCCCGCCCTCAACCCTAAGTGTAAAACGAATGGAGTAACTCACAGGTGTTCCCATCATTGTGTAAGTTTTTCCTGAACCTGTCTGTCCATAAGCAAAGAGGCAGATGTTGTATCCTCTGAATGCACCAGACAACACAGAAGTGCCAAGGTCCTGGAACACCTGAAAAGACCAAAAGAAGCAAAATAGTCTACGAATAATAACTTGTAGATCTTTCAGCTTCAATAACTGCACGGGAACAAGGATCTTCACAGTATTTGTCTTTCTGATTTATCAGACACAACAACAAGCACCCAGTATTCACTTGTTAGGTCTTCTCCCAGATGCTGGTACCCCAAGCACAGTGCTGACACTGAGCACTAGTGTTTAATTGTGCTTCTTATCCTGCTGTCTCTTATTGCATACTTAGACCATGCGAATTCTTAAGTATCTTCCCCACTCCATGTTTTACAGTCCTCAGCATAAATCTGGCAGCAAAGCATGATCAAGGCGCTCTGAAGCAATGACATTAGTGGGAACATTAGGCATCAAAATTACGGATCAAAAGCAAAGTGAAGTCTAACCCATAGCCTGCAAGGAGACCTCGCCCAACAATACTCCTACCTGAGCCCTCTGGTCAGTAAGCAGCACCACTGAAGGCTAAATGCTTTATTTTCTGCTTATACCACACACTTAGGGAGGTGCTGCCTTCTGCTCATTGCAATCAGAGCCAGGAACTTGCCACCAAATCAGTGCCAGCCTCCAGGCACTTCCAAAGCTTGCACTGGTCCCACTGCGGCTGCAAAATTTGGACCATCACAGCCACACAGCAAGTTCTGAACAGTCATTCCTTCTGCTTTCCCTGTTCCTTTTTTGGTGGCACAGCTACCCCACATTGTGACCATGCTCTCTGCATATCAAAGCCTCGCCACAGACCAGTTTAAGGGACACCAGGTAAGATTTGATATGAAGTGCATGACAGATCAAAAGGATGCAGCAGGCAGGTGCCAACCCCTTCGGCCTTTCAGAACAATTGTTACAAGTATCAATAGTTTTGCCATTTATGTAGAAAACTTGCTAGCATTTAGAGAGAGATAACAGGATTTCTGTGTTTCACTGCTGTGAAATCTCACTGACTGCCAAGTCACTTGCTTCTCCAATGGAGAGATGAATGTACCAAACCTGACAGAAAAATCAATAGTAAAACATATTTCATAAATACACCACTTCACCTAAAGTGCCCAGAAAGGAGATTAAAAATCTTCTACCAAGACTTTTCAGATCATATTTCAACTCAGACTGAGACTTCTAGCTGAAGAACCAATAACACTGCCATTCAGCAGAATTTGGCTACCCCCTACCTTATTTGTAAGGGTATGCGGCACGTCAGAGCATCTGCTTCAATAGGATTATCAGATCAAGGAACATTTCTGTTTAAAGAGTACAGAGAAAGCCACACAAAACACATGGACACAAAAGTAATAGACAAGGGATAACAAAAATAGTGACAAACTCTCCAGGTACTACTGGATAGGCCATTAAGAAACTGAAGCACAGTATAAGTTATGGGGAATACAAGAGGAACAGAAGGATTTGGGATATTTGAGGGGACCTGCAGGGCTATGAAAATCTTACTGTGAAATGTTTAAGGTGAGGGAATCAGGAAGGAGAAGGGGCTGGTCCCATGTAAACAGCAGTAAATCAGTACACCTGTTTGACTGAGCTCAGTACCTGGAGTGAATCTGGGGCGGGCATTGAAGTCAGAGGACCTCAGCTTATAGGGCCATCACATCAGTGGTGCCTGCAAATGATGGCAGTGAGTGTCTCAGCACAGGGAGCTGGTATAGCCATGGACCTAACGAGTATGGGTCCAACTACTGGAAGAAGTAAATTCAGGTCAGCAACTGAAGTCAGCCTCAAGTAATATGTCCCCCACATCTATGGTGCCAGCACCTCAAGCAAGTAGGAATCGAACTGCCAGCAATTAGAGTGGGACAATGTGTCTCAGGATCCATGTCCCACCTACTAGGTAACTGGAGTGGTATGAGAGTCTCTATCAACAGCTGGAGAGGGAACCATGGGTGCCAAGCTAGACCTGTGTTGCAGATACCAGTTACTAGGGTGGCTGAGGTGAAACAAGTGAGCGTCAGTATAAGCACCTGAATGGAGAATTGCTATCCCCAGGGCCTGTGTGCCAGCTACTGGCATGGAGGGTGGTGGAGCAGAAAGCGTGCAGGCAGTGCTCATGAGCATATGCACATTTGCTAGTCCATGGGAGCCAGTGGCATTATACATGCCTTAATTGTATCAGATTTATTACTGGGAACAACTTATCTATGTTCTTGAATAATTAGATCAAAGCCAGAAGTCCAGAATATACACTGAGAACTAGTAGTTCATTTGCAGCACATCTGGCTAATAATTCCTCACAAAGGACAACAGGCCATAAAAAGATCAACTTTTACAGACAGAAAGGAAAAAACTCCAGAGTAATACAACTAGCAAAATGAATCCATTGTACACAGTCAATAGACGAGTGAACAGGTAACTGACATATTAGCATGATGGTTAAAATTTATGCTGAAGAGGCCAATGTACCACTTTCATCTAATACACATCAGCCATAGTAAAAAAAAATCCCAAACCACACTACCTTTACAAATACCAGTATAAAAAGAGACATGGATAGACATTATTTGCCATCACAAAGGCTTAGAATCTGTATGAAGAAGCCAGAAGCACACAAAAAAGAGAGAGCAGGGACTTAAAAAATGAACGGTGGAGAAGAAAGCTACTGAGAAGCACTTGGAGGTGTCAATTTTAAGGTGACACTATGGAAGGAAAGTGCATAGTTTAACAGAAGAAGAGGGAAGTTTACCCCCAGGGATTTTAATAGCCTTGAGCTGTATTCCAGTACATTCTGGAAATTATAATGTAAGATCATAGGCAGTACTTTGTCCATGAGACTTGCTTTCCAAGTTGTGGGAAAATATAACTGCAGGGATTAGGCTGGGGGTTGGGTTTTCTTGGAGGTTGCTTGTAGCAGTGTTTCAACATCTGCTTTTACTTATCATCATCTGTTTTTTACTGCATCTGTGGGAGCCCCACTTAAAAATAACAATTGAATAAATTTATCAAACTGTGCAATTAGCCCTTTTGCTTTTAGTTTACTCCACCAGTGTTATCTTGGAGTAACAGGAGCAAGGCAGGTCTATGCCCACTTCCCTTCAGAGCACCAACACTGAATAAATTCAGGAGTTTTTCTTGGTTTGTTGCACACAGAAATGGCCTAAAACAAGCTAATATATTCCACATCAGTTTAGAAACCTATACTTCACATGATAGAACCTCTTACAACAGGGATAAAAGCAGCCTAGAGAAATATGTTGATTCCATGACAGTTCTCTCATTAAGAGCTGCCCTTCTCTCTGAAGGTTTATAGTAGATTGTGGAGAGTTATTAATTGATCTAATTACAATAAAATGAAATCTTCACAGGGCGGCAAGCCTTCTGATAGCAACGCTAGCAATGTCATCTGGGCATTGAAATTGGAATTTTAGAAGAACTATTGTTGAAACTTTATGCACCTCAAAATTTAAATGTCCCCATTTTCCTTCAGGTAAAACAGGAATAATGCTATCCATTAGTAGAAAATCGTGGGATGCTCTCCTAGTGTTCATAAAACTCCTTGGGATCTTAGAACATCCATAGCAACTTAAGCCAAAAGTGCAAATTACTGTGTGCTTGCTCTCTCTCCACATACACTGGACTCTAAAAGAACATCTAACTCCAAGCCCCAGTTAAGCAAAGTTGCGTTACATTTACTCTCTATTAAATACACATGGCTACTCAGACACTTCAATTCAAATATGTTTCAAATCAGTCCTTTTTGAATTAGGCATTGAGAGAAGACATATTATTACAAACAAAATTGGATTACTCTAAAAACAGTGCCATAACCCTATGATGATAATGAATGAGACCTTCAAGAATTATTTACTAAAATCCTATTAAAAGCTTATTTGGACTGCTTTGTGTTTGTTCTTTTTGGTAAATTACTCACTTTCCTTTTGTGAGAATAAATTACAATTCATTTAATTGAATACAGCCTCAATTTTGTCAGAAAAAACTCTTTGTTTTAGTGTACTGCAGAAAAAATGAAGTGAAGCACAGCAATTAATTTCTGGCTTGTTTAAAGATAAAGGAGGGTAATTGAAATCAAAGCTTTTTCTGTGCTAATATCAGAGGCATTAGTCCAAATACCCATCAGTATCAACAGCTGCTGATTATACAAAAAGGACTACAATTAATCATTCTGGACATATGTAGTAACATATTTCATGATATAATGGATCAAATCATGGTTTCTGTTGATCATGAGAGAAGGGAAAAAAATAAAGTTCTTCTGGGATTCATCCAAGTCACTTCTGAAATAGAGCTTCAGGAAGACGAGGTTTTTCAAAGGCCATGAGTTGGATATGGCTCACTGCAGAGAACACTCCATTTGGCAGAGAAAACTATGTCTTCCCTGCACGGCTGTTCTGTGTGCCTGGCATTGTTAGGTTTGTTCCATGCTGAATGCGGCTTTCAACAAAGCTTTAACTGGCCCTGTACTTCTTATCCTGCTGTCTCTTATAGCATAGCTTAACTATGCCTTGTTCCTGCACTTGCCCGGCTGTATCTGGTCCATATCCCACGATGATCTGCGAAGCATTCTACAGTTTATTACCTATCAACTATCCTAATGGTGGAAAAACCATGACTTTCTAAGTTACAAGAGGGCATTAAGAAAACTGCTGTCATTCAAGGTACTTTGCTCACATACTCACAATGAAGTGGCCAGGCTCCAGTTCAAATCGAACAAATCCTGCACTGTGCACATTAGTCCTTATTACCAGACTTTCAGTACAAACTGGAAAAAGGGAAAGGTTTGGTCTAGAGTGTAGATAAAACGTCTTAACCATGCAGTTCACACACATCAAAATGCTGTCCAAGTTGCTGCAGTATGAACATATTTGGGGTTGAAGCTGTTTTACGTTAGGTAAGAAACATCCACTTCACATATAACAACAGAACACTTAAAAAAAAATCAAAACTTATTTCAATGCTCCATTAGAAGATACAAGAAATAGTTCAGAGAGCCTAAATGTTTGCAGAACAGGCAAGTTCAGCTGCTCATTGTGAAATCCTACGTAAAAAGTTGTGCAGTTGTGTAACTGTATATTAGAAGCATGTAGAAAAACCTCAACAGGAATCCTGTCCTTAAGAAACCATATTGGAATGTATTAAAAAGATGATTTAAGTACAAATTAAGGTACAAGGCTTGCTAACTCTTAAGCAGCAACCTAAGTTTTGTGACAAAGTCCTAACTCAAAGAATCACAGAATTTAATTTCCGAAGACTACAGCATTTGTAATTTGCCCTTGTCCATATTAGAAACCCAGACAATTTTAACTTAAATGTGCTTTTTAAAAACAATTTAAGGTTTACAGATTAATGCACCAGGAAGGCTACTGCTACTATCATTCAGTTAAAAATACAAACATATTCAGCTTGATATTTCTTGTGTTCTTGATGATTTTTTGAAGCTATTTGTACAATTGATATGTTTATGCCCTTTAAACACATACAAACTTTTTCAGTCCCCTGTTTATACTACCAGACCAAAATATAAATCATACTCGAGCACATCAAATACGCAATTGCTACCCAGGCAAAGTTCAAAGCCTTGGGCAGCACCAGTGCAATCTGCAACAGTTAATACAAGAAACTGAGAAGACCCTTGCCCAGAAGTGCAGAAGGAACTTGTGATTATCAACGGCTTCAACAGTTACACCATCTTTCTGAAGCAGAAAAACTTATTTCCTAAATGCATAGCCGGTGCACTGGAGTACTGGTGATCTGCTCAGCATCTTTCGCCTCTTTCTTTTAATTCCCCTCTCTCAATTGGCATCGTTTCTCTTCAGATAAGTTGTTTCAATAAAACTCCAGTGTAAAATCCTGTAGTCTTACAAAATTCCATGTCATCCAAGGAAAATTAATGCTCCAGTAAAGAAAAACAGACTCAAATCAAATGCTTCATAAGCCTGAGTTTGGTATTAACAGCCTTGGCAAATGACTTTAAGTGTTTATCATGGTAGCATATTTGATCACAAAAAGTTAAATTCCTTGCCTCCCTCTTCAAATACACGTTTTTAAAATTAGCAGTTTTAAAATAGTTTTAGGATTCTATTCTCAACAAAATTGGTTTAAAGACAAAAAACTTCAGTCTTGAAAGACTTCATGCATCTCAAGTACCTTATGTCTAGATTACAAGGTCAAATTTACTATTGGCAATCATGCAAAGTGAATGCTTCTGTGTGGGATAAGTGTGCCCGCTTCTAACCAATTTTTGCTGCTTTCCTTTCTCTCTACTGCACATCAGCTCATTTGGTCACTATGTGTTACTCGTGAGCATCAACAGGGTATTTTTAGCCAATTTTAATACATGCTGTTTAGACCTGGATTGTAGAAGTTTGAAGACAGAAACAGAAGATACTTCAGATGAAGTCTTGCTACAGCGTATGCTTTCCAAATATTTATGTGAATGGCAGATTCTGAGACCATCTAAAGCCTAAAAATTCAGTGTCATTTAACTAAGTAAATATATCAACAACAAAAGACATTTCATATGGCGCATAAGCCAAATATTAAAATAAGGACAAATCCAGGTTCCAATTGCTGTTATGTAGGGAAACTAAAAAACCAGTAATTTGGTGCAGCCTGCTTAACTCTATTGAGTTAATCCTATTTAAAATTAAAAGCTTGAAAGACTGACTATGATTTTTCCTTGAAATCTAAAGGCATTTGAGGCCAAAGAAATGTGCCACTCGGCAACAACATCTGAATCTCTACTGGAAGGGAAAAATTATGAAGTAAAAAGTGCAGTGAGCTTGGAACACAAAGTAAAACTGCACCAAACCCCTGCACTGCGTATTAGGTCACCCTTGATAAGAAAATCTCTATGTATTACCTATTGCAAAGGAAAATGAAAACTAATAGAATAAATTGAGACTTTTTGGGTTGCTTTTTAAAGAATACTTTGGAATTTTAACCTCTCCATACAGAACATTTTTAAAATGACATAGAGAATATTAATTGGAGATGCTCCTCACATTGCTAAAAGATGCAAAAATTGACTGTAGCTTCACTACCAGATGATTTATAACAGGGAAGCAATATCTTATTTGGATCCTTTTCCTTTTGGTCAGCAGAAATCTTCTGAAGCTAAAATCTCACCTCTCTCTTTTGCTGGCTTAAAAGTAAAAATTTATAGTGGCTTTTGCACATCTTTCTTGATTAATGTATTTTCAAGATACTGAAAAATACCCTATTAGTGTGAGACTATATCACATTTTATCACATTAGACCAGCATGCCTCTGTATCAATAGGCATAGCAGACAGATGACTATTTTTTTTCTGGAATGAAAGAACATATTTTTGTGCTAGTGCCAAGAAGAAATGAAATATGGCATGGAGCGCATCCAGTCACACACCATAAGTGACAGACAGTTATTAACAGTGAGGGTTTCTGACTTTGTTATTTTACATTGAAATCTTCACTTGGGTATTAGAAGCGTGAAGCTTTTTGGTTTTAAACTCTTCTTTTCAAAATCACATATTTATTTTTGGATCAAAAAATTTAGCATATTCTCTTTCTCCCAACTGCTTGTGTATATTATGAAGCCTTTTCTTTCTTCTATATTCCTTGACATCTTACTCACTATCAAACCAATGGCCAGTGGATAATCCTCATAATCTATAGCCTTTCTATGTGTCGCACACAAAGACAGAAGCGTGTTGGCTGTCAGCTTTTCTTTTGAGCTGAACAAAAACTGGTAGACAATGAAAGTCTCCTTTAATGCATATGGTTCAAACTAATGCTGTTGACTATTGTAACAGGAGGCTCAGTTAATATCAGTGCCTTTGACCTTTCATTGATTTACTGTGCATTGAAAGGATATGCAACTAGGGCAGTTGATGATGGCAAATATATATTTTACGCTGTAACTGCAATGGGTGCTCCCTGTTCCAGAATAAAGATAGAATGGTTTGGGTTGGAAGGGAGCTTAAAGACCACCTAATTCTAATCCCCCTGCCATGGGCAGGGACACCTCCCACCAGGCCACATAAGTCCAAGTCCTGTCCAACTTGGCCTTGAACACTGCCAGGGATGGGGCAGCCACAGCTTCTCTGGGCAACCTGTGCCAGTGCCTCAGCACCCTCACAGTGAATATATACATCTATCACTCTTACAGTAGAAATGCTTTAGTTTCAAAGACAATGGCAACATTCTATCAGAAAAAAAGGTTTGGCAATAAGAATTTCCTGAGAAGAAAACTTTTCTTTCTTAATCCAATCAGAACTGAATTGCACAAGGAAACACTAAGCAGTTGTTTTAAACTGTAGTAAAGAGTCTGCTATGCTCTAGGGTTTAAGAATATGGGAAATAAAGTTTCCCCAAGTCACTCAAGCCAAGTCCACAGTAACGTGAAAGAAAATAACATCCAATAAACCTGCAGGGACCGCACGTAATGCCATTTTTGCAAATTTCAGGGAACAATATTGCTAAATAAGGTTTTTGGGAGTTTTACCCTAAATAATTTTTGGTAAAGAGTACTTGCATTTCACTTAGACTACAATGAACAGACTAGAACCAGCTCTGAAGCAGAGGAGAAGGAAGGAGGAAGCAGAAGGAATAGAAAAGAGGGAACTTCACCTTTGAGAAGCAAAAAGGAAGTAAAACAGTTTATCAAAGTCTCATATTTATGAGAACTGTTTTCTTATTTGCAAGTGTCTGAAGTGGTCAGTAGTTCATGTTACCATTAGGAAACTAACCTCATCCTAAAAACTTCAGAAACTTCAAGGCTGTTTATTTAGTCAAGGCAAAAACCCAGACAAGAAAATCTGGTAATTTAAAAAAGGGTCTTTGAATAAATAAAATCACTACTTGCTACAGGCATAGTCCACAGTATCAACAAACAGCTCACTAAGAGCAAACCGCTTGTGCTGCGGAACATTAGGCTAATGTTTGAATACTAAGATAAGCTCCCACAGGTTAATAACTGGGACCAAACCCAGAAGAAAATTATCTTCTTGCACAGCACAATTTAAAAATAGCCTTTAAAATACCACTGATTTAATGAAAGAGGAAAAGGCTAAACTTAGGTAGGACATATGGCCAGCAGCTGCCCTTCACCACAGAGCCAACCAAATGGTTTTATAATGATGAATAAAATCAACAGCCCAGTTTCCAGTAAAGACTTGCCATGCAAACAAGAAAGCAGAAAACTTCATCAGCAGACAGAGAGCTTGAGAGCATGAAGACAACTGCAGCAGATCCAGGTACAAAATAGACTTAGTATGCATAAAAAAAAAGTGCTGTTACTTAACATACAAACAAAATCACTCTCAACCTATAGGTCACGACAGTTTCAGCAGCTATATAAAACCTAAGAGGCTCAGTCCTGCAATATCTATTTGCCACCATCTCCACTACAAACTACCGATATGCAGTATCTCATATTTGATATGTTACACTTAGAGAATCTTGCCCCCCTCAAGCTGTTACTGTTTGGGTTATGAGCAAACTCTGTTTAATCGCATTGCTGCTACATCTCAGATATAGCATCCAAGATTGGAATTAAAATGAAAAATTCTCATGAAATACAATTATGCAGAATGAGCTAAAGAATTCCTGACAAAAAAATAAAGCCTTGGTCCCCAAACTGTCACAAACTCCACAAAATGAGCGGAAAGAGGATGCAAGGAAGGAATATCTGAAAACAAACTTAAGAGTTTGTTCCAATAATGCAAGGCTTTTTCCACACGTGTTTTCTCTTAAGAAACATTAAACAAATGTCAGCTGAAGGGCTTCCTGTACACAGCCAGAGAAAGCACAAGCGAAGGGAAGCACATTATGCTGATCAGCTGCACAGAACTCTTTACTGTGACATTAGGATTACTTCAGCAACATTACTTTTTGGGTTGAATGGGATAAAGAGGCGGGGGGGTAGGGGGGGTAAGGCATCGGCTGGTTAGTTCAGGAACATTTCTTCTCTCTTGTTAAGAGGCCACAGCTTCACAACTGGGATTACTTCTTTTCCTTCTCTCTATCCAGCCTTTTCAGTTTCTTTCCCCTGTCAAACCGGAAGGGCAGTGAAAGGGACAGCTTCTCTCCAGCTCAAGAAGCTTGGCCCCTCGCACAGGCATTTGCACCAGAACTTAAGAGACAGTTCAGTTCTTGGCTCTGCCAACAGACTTCCTGCATGTCCTTAAATCCCTTTGTGCTTTAATTCTCCCTGTGAGACACAACAGTGGTTGCTTTGTTCATCTTATCAGCTGTAATTTGTTTTCCAGTGAAAAAATTAATTTCAGTGTCTGTTCTGTGTGGTTATGTGCATCCTCATGCTACATTTAACAGCATGAAAGCTCAATCTTGATTAAGGTATTTAGGTGGAATTGTGAAATACTATAAAAAGTCCCATCACAAAAATACCACCTGGTGTTTTCATCTACCTGTACAAAAACACATGCCTCTCAAATCCCTCTTTTCCTGCCTGACAGGGATGCCTATTGCGTTGTCTCTGGATTACAGGTGAGAAATTTGAATGCAACAGCCATACAGTACAAACCCTGCAGCATTTGACACTGTATCACTATCTGACTTTGCTCAGCCCAGCTATTTGTCATAATAAAGCTTTCTACACATTGCTTTATTAATGATTTCTTTGAGAGTTACACATTACATTGTGTTTTATGTAAGTTTTACTCTGGTATTTCATCTGCCCATCACCAGCACAGGTGAACCCTATCCATTAAGGAATGAGTGAAGCTCCTTCATTTAGTGAATTGGGAAGTATATTTTAGGCTTGGTAATTCTCTCCAGGAGAACAGAAATATTTGTTAGGAAGATAGACAAAACATCCTGCATTTTCCCATGTTTGTCTCTGTCCCAGGAACCCAGCACTGCAGGTCCCAGCGCTGATCTATCCACATGGGTGCTTGTTTGCTGGCTTGCATGTCAGAGAGACAGATTTAATTTCTGTGCTGTGCATCTTCACCAGCAGAACGGTAACACACTGACTTACACCAGTGCCAGCAATATGCAGCAAAGGAAGAGTTTTCTCCAGTGAATTCAGGGCCAGACCATGCATGAATGGAACTCACAGGGGAAACTAAAAACTTCAGCTTTTCTAAAGGTCTAGCAAAGGCTAATGTCACAGTTGGAAGAAGCAGCACAATGCTCTCTACAGTCACACAGCTTTACTCCAATGGGACCAGAAAATATTTCAGACATCCCACTGCCCTGGCCCAGATAATACTTTGTGCCAGAAAAATAATGTAATTTGTCACTTTAAATGGTGTGATACCATCATTATGTATGTCTGAAAGTCTACCAAAAAGGAAAAAAAAATATTGGAGGAGTTTACTGATATCCTCTTTGAATAAGCAAAAGAACTACTTGGTTTTTAATACCGAACTATATCTCCTTTACAATGAAGAGAGCAAGGAATAAATGATGGATTATAATGAAGTTATAAATATCCTGCATTTTCTCCCACCACTGCCAGCTCTTGGCTAGGATCCCAGGTCATTAGCGGATGTCTGTGATTCCATGTGAAAGGAAAGTAAAGAATAACAACATAAAATTAGCAAGTTTTATTGTTTAAGGCAGCAGGGACAAATATAAATTCTCAGCAGTGTCCCTGAAAATAACTGCCCATTAATTTTTGGAGGAGACAGAGGATGGAGACGGAAAAAAGATTGCTCCCTGACTTTATTACAAGGGGCAGGAGGAAGAGTGTGGATCCAAAGGTTTCAGTAATTCAGTAAGGGTTAACAATCATCTGTAATACTCAGGCAACACAATGACATTATCCAGACTAGATTTCTACCTTTTCCCCCCTTCATCTGGATATGGGTATTCTCTTCATGTATCAGCTAATTCAAGTTAATATTTTTTTTACTATTTGGCCCTTAAAATCACTACACTGGAAAACAATTTTTAAGCCTATAAAAAACACTTTCTTAGCAATAAGCTCATTTCTTCACCTTCATACAAGAGCTTTGTAAGAAGAAAGTAAAAATTAAGCAAAAACAGTAAGACATTGAAAAGAATAATTCCATCAACAATTCCTTAAAATACCTGCAGAAATTCTGCAACACAGATTCCATTTGTGTTTCTATCAGCAACAACTGAATTTCAACAGTACCCAAAACTGATAGACTTTATGCTTCTGAAAGTAAATTTCCTATATTTGTCATTGTTAATCCGGGTGAACCTTGCAAGCACTCATGGAGCTCGCTAGTGCTTGATCTCAACAGTACTGTAAATTTCTGTTTCTGGCAATTACAACTGTAAGAGCTGTTGGAAAGATGTACAGTAATGGCTTCAATAAAACGTGTCTCAAGTTCCACCCACATAAATTCTATAAGCTAATCATAGAATCACTGCATCATTTAGGTTGGAAGACTTTTAAGATCATCAAGTCCAACCATAAACTCAACACTGCCAAGTCCACCACTAAACCATGTCCCTAAATGCCACATCTACAAGCCTTTTAAATACCTCCAGGGATAAATAAAAAACAAAGAACAGACATTATCTTGAAGAACTGAAATTTAAGAGTTCCACTGAAAAGTGATGCATTAAAAAACCAATATTGCTTTTAGACTTCAAAAGGCATAAAAATGCAGCAATGAAAGTTACTTGAACAGTTCCATTTTTAAAGTGAGCTTTCACTGTCCAAGCTCAAAACATTAAAAATCACATAAAAAGATACTACTATAAAATTTTCCATTTTATAGCAGCATATGTAAAAAGGGGCTACAGATTTCTTGCAATAATTTGTTTCCCTTTAAGTGTACAAGTAAATGCAGTCTTACCTGCCAAGGCTGGGATTGAAGAATCTGTATTTTGCATGCAGAACCAGTAGCTAAGAAAGGAGTAGCTTACTATGTTCTCTTATTCTGGTGCACTGGATGTCTCATGAAAGTCAGCCAGTGAAAAACAAATTCTTTGACGCAAGTTGTTACAGAGGTATTAAAGGAAGAATCAACTTTTAACCAGATTCTATAATACAATATAGACACTTATTCTGCTTATAATTTGGGATATTAAGCAAGGTGTAGCAGTATATTTAATAAAGCCATTCAGGTCATCTATGAACAACTCTTTATGATGTTACTCTTCTTATGATGTTACAAGACAGAAGTGTTACCACTTTAAGGCAGAAGTCTCTATATTTAAAAGAAATTATGTCTCCATAATTGGAGACATGAAAAGGTTTAAGGGACACTTATTAGTAACACACAGCAGTTGCTTCTACTTTTGTATTTCACAGGAAGGAGAAAAAAAAAAGTTGATTAACGTATTCCTGCTAGTTTCAGGCAACAGACTTAGGACTGCATCTGTTTTAATCATTAGAGGGATGGGGTTTTTTTCTGTTGTTTGTTTGCTTAAAGACATAGAAGTACCTGCCCTCTGATAGTGAAGTTTGGCCAGCTTTTATAATATATGCAGGGCTTACTGCCAAAAGAACAGATGTTGAGAAATAGATACTCCATCAAACCTAGTTGCATTCACATAGGTTTCATCTCACACTTACAAGTACCACCAGCTATCCTCATTAAGCACAGCTCACAAGGGACGGGAATCTGCTATCACAGGCAGAGACCTGCATAGAATCACAGAATAGCTTGGGTTGGAAGCGACCTTTAAAGGTCATCTGGTCCAATTCCCCTGCCATGAGCAGGAAGCAAAGATACAACAGTGATGTTTCCACTGAGTAAAGCCCTTTACAGCAATGGGACTATTTTTACACCTGTATTTGGAAACACCTTCCTGACTGCTCAGAGGACTGAATGCACAGCTGACTTCCACAAAAAGGATGTGAAGGAAAAGCATACGCACTTGCATGAATTCAGATACCACCTCAATGTTAATTGAGAAGATCGACAACCAGCAGTCAGATCCCCAAGCAAGTTTCTTCATGCGGTTCAGATCTTCAGATATTCTTGAAGCATTAAATTTTCATGAGGTTTTTATATTGCATAAAACCAGAATGCTGTCTACTAAAACGGAAGATGGTTCGGATATGTACAAGGTCCTCAGGGAAAAGAGTCCTTTCTAAATTTATATTGTTTTAGCAGCTTCCAGGAGAATCCAAAGAACAAGAGGTAATTTAAGGCCACTTATGAGTTCATGCAAGGAGCTCTTGGCATCTTATTCTCAACAACATATTAATAATAAATTGTGCCAGGACTAGTGGTTGAGTAAATTGTTAATTCCACTCTTTTGCCAGGTCAGTGGCCTCTGTTCATTTCCAGATTACAAGCACTGGAGGGGCTGCATATTAGCAACGAACAGTAACAGTTCACCTAATTAAAAATGTTACATTTAAGATGCTGCAGGCACTGTCAGTTTCTATTTGTGCTCTCCTACTGTCAGAAATTACTTAAGTTGGACGTAACTACTCTTTACACCATTCTTCTCTTCCTTGCTCACTTCATACCACACCAACAGCAAAACACAGCAAGGCAAACTCTGAAGATAGCTCAGGGCTTCTTACTACACTTTGCTTTACTAAACATCTGACAGTAGTTATAAAATATCTAAGAAAACAAGCAGCTAAATACTTCCATAAAGGAAAAGACAACATCCATATTTAAGAATAGAAATGTGCAAATCTGCTAAAGATAAGAGAAAAAATAAGGCATCAGAGCCAGGGAATTCCCATGTACCATGGTAAGGTACGTATTTCTGTGTCATTACAAGCCCAGCAATACACCAAATCTTTGATTTTCCCAAGATGAGCAAAAACCCTTTGGCAAACTGACAAAAAAAATATATATTCATAATATTATGACAAGACATTTCCTGTGAAGACAATACCGGAGTTTCCCTCTCAGACATGATGCTTTCTGGGATAAAAAAGAAGTCCTAAAATTATTCAGATGAAGGCATTTGATTGTCTAAGAAAACCAGCATAATTTCATTCTTGACTCATAAAATACACTTTTTATTTTTGCTGTTAAAATGGGGCAGCAGGAAGCCATCTCATCAGCGTTTAAAGTTCTTCCAAGCTGGAGATGCATCGAATTTTATTTCTTTACAAATTAAAATTTTGTTCTATGCAGCACATTAGAATGGGCAAGAAACGAGCAAGGGATGGCCAGAGACCTGGAGGTTCACAGTAAATGATTTAAAAAGGATTAAAATGCAGGACATTTATGTATCTATGCTATGTTTAAATAACTGCCCACCCTTCTACATATACACGTTCCCAGTGCGTTAGTACAATAGTCTTTACAATGAGATACCACTTGTCACTTATAGTTTGCAACTTACATTGTTGGTTCTGTCCTGACAGAAGTTATTCTATTGAGCACACATTAAATCAATACATACTAATTACACGTCCCTTAACTCTTTTTCAATAGAACTGTCTTATCATGAGAAAGAGATGCAGAAAAATAAATGTTCACACAAAACCTGAGGCAGTACTGGAATATGACAACCTAATCAGCTGTCTTTCTACTTCCCCTATTTCCCCTTTTAGATAGAGAACAGTTGCATCAACCTAACTAGAAATTTGGTTATTAAAGAATATTGTTTCTGTTTCAAAAGAGTATTGAATATAGTGACCACACGCCAAAGTGGCTGGGTGATTTTCAGACAATTACGCTGTTCAAGATTACGTTCTACCCCTCAGGGAAATCAGGTCAGGCTTACAGCAGAAGCATGGGGGGTTTCTTACACAACATCTGTATAGTCTGCTCTCCTCAAAGAAAACCTACAAGGACCCAGTGTCTGCAAATTCTTGGTTTCAAAAACTGGCTGCCAGTTTTGATCAAAGCTGCACAACAGGTCAAAGTAGCACAGGGCTCTGTACAAACCAGAGCATTTCACTTGTAACGCTTCATTTTTTATTAGTCCCTCAACCATTTATAGAAAGTCAAAGCCTGACTTGAAAAGGGTTTTTTAAAGCATACTTTTAAAATATTACTCTTTGTATATCATTGTTTACTCCAGATTTCCATTATCAAATAATTCCTCTCCCAGGGTGTTTTTTCCTCATTTTTAGAATTATCTTCAGCTAAGCATGCTTTTTTTTAAGTGTACGTTACAACAGAAAAAAGTAATTTAAACATACCCAACCCACAGGGCACAAACTGACTTATGTTCATACTGTCAAGTACTCTCAGCCTCCAAAGCAGGGTGGCCATACGCAAACTGCCAGTCAGGAATAGTCATGATCCCTGCCCATTCCTGTAAAGTGCCTGTGAACTGTTAGGAGAAGCACCAGCTATTCCAGCCCAGGGATGGTACCAGGAATGACTAATAATTTAGCAGTATAGATGACCAAGCTGCACTGCTCAGGGAGCATATCCCAGCATTAAGTGGAGGCATTTTATTTACTTGTACAGATACAGCCTCTATTTGCTATGAAGAGAAAGCATCAACCGCAGGTTAATAAAATGAGGAACAAAAGATGACCTAGTCTGTTTTGCTCTCTCTTTCAACTCAACATGCCAATGACACTCAGTTGTAGAAAGCCATTAATAGCAAATAGAATAGAAAAAGATTACATTCCATATATTCTGATAAGCAATAAATTTATGCAAATGACATGCAGCAGGATGCAAGACAATAAAAGCATTGTGCTCTACCAAACAGAAATGATGTAAAGGAGGAAAATGTGAAGCACTAGAATCAAATTTTTACAGTCCTTTAAAATCTTTTCAGTGTTTTTAGTGTTTTGAGACTAAATGTATCTTTAAGGCTCAGACCGTTCTTTTGAGTTTCTGCTGAATTCAAGTTTAACTTAAAAATACCAAAAGCTCCAAGACCAGGCTTTAAATTATCTCATTCTCCATACACAGGAATCAAGACAGTCGCTAATTTTCTGAAAATGAGCTGAAAAGCCAGTGTCAGTTTCTTGGTTTTGAGTTGTAAGACACACTAGAAATAACTAAAAGATATAACAATGTTAGCTGTCAAAAAATTAAAGAGGAACAAGTAACAGCCTCAGATTGTGGACTAGAACGTTTTCCAATGGTTATGGAAGTGAGATGATATTTTGGCTTTAAAATGCTAACTCGCTCCACCAAACCCTTTCACTTGATTGGAATTTAAAAGTAAGTGATGACATGCGAGGAACACTCCCTGCTTCAGTGATAAATCCGCGTTAACTCTCTCTTGAGATATTTAACATGGTTCTACCTTTTTTCCTATTTCAAAACAACTATGAGAAATGCTCTTGGTTCTAATAAAAAGCAAAAGGAAAACCACCATGAAAAAGATAAAAGCAAGCAGGTTTCACATTTTAGTTTGCCTAATAAAAAGGTCAATGAATTCAGATAGTCATACATTTCAAAACAGTACTGGTATTTATACAGAATACATTTATACATATATGGTCATTCCTGAGTCACTCCGGCCATTACTTTTAATCATTAAGAAACACAATGCAACTAAGAGCATCAAAATAAGACAGACTGGAAAAGAAAACAGCCTTAGAGCACTGCCACTTATTAGAGCAGCCTGACAACTTCATGCCTGACTTGCAGGATGCAGAGTAACCCAAGTTATCCACTATTGCAAATAACATCGCCAGTGTACAAGAAGGTCCTGGTGATGATGTGTGAGAGGGAATATCAAAGACCAAAGCCCAGGCATGTGAGTCACAATGCCAACAGCTAAAGGGAAACTTTTCTATTCTGCAGATAGAATTTCTAGATGCACCCCTACTGTCCCAAAGGGGTATGTGCTTTCATGGCACTGTATAAGGAATCTCTTTTGATCATACCTCCAAGTGCTCATGCTACATTTACTGGTCATGTGGCAAAATTACTATTGTGGTCTTTACTGTGAAAGTCATAAACAGCTCCAGAAGAACTCGCTTCAAAAGACTGGGAATCAATGCTCTGAGAGATTTTTGGCTTTTAAAATCCACAGGAAACCTCATTCTTCCACAACGAAGATAACAAAAAATATTGCTCATGAAGCTTTCAACACTGTTGTTCTAGCCAAAACCAAGTTTATATATTCCTAAGTCTACGAGCAGTTACTCAAATCCATTTTCTGCTATGATAACACAACACACTAGGCAAAACCTAACACAAGATAAAGATGTCTCCTTGTGTTCTCCTTCAAACCAACTGGTTCTTTCTTGGATGTTGCTTTGTTGAATCCCAGTTTAAACACACCTTGAAAGACCTTTTACTAAAATCAAAAGATCAGAGCAAAACTTGCAAAACTCTTATGGCCTCAGCAAACTTAAGCTACCAAAACAAAAGGCATAAAGCAGCCTTGCACCAGTAACTTGAGCTCCTCTTTTTAGACATATTCCAAACAAACAAAAAAATCCTTTAGAGGTGGACAGTTCTTTTTCAAAACCACATATGAAGTATAAATATAACCTCCCTGAAAGTATGCCTACTTTAAATTGAATAAATAACTTATTAATCAACTATTTCATGTGACTGTGATATAGCCTGGTAAGATATACCTCAAAATATATTTGCCAATGTAATATACAGAACCTGATTTCCCCTGCTTCAGCTGAGAATGTCCTGACATTATAACATTGAAGTTATAAAGAGTGAGGACCCAGTCGTAATAGCATCTGGGTATAAGGAACCCTAAACTTACACTCAGAATTGTGATTTTGATGTCCTGTGGTTAATGTAAACGTTTCTAGACTGAACTCATTTTATTCATCTTCACTGTTTCTTATGCAATGTAGGAACACTGCCAACAGAAACTGCTTTAGCAGAAAAGCCACAACTGAACAGAGATGTTAATTTTGCTTTTCGCATATGAGCTTTCAAGGGCAGACTTTTTGTTGATTAAAAACAAAACAGAATTGGGAGTCAACATGCAGGTGCTCAGATCCAGCCAAAGAATGATTCATTCAGTTTGTGTTCAAGGCCACACACATCTCTGAGGCATATTATCTTAGTTAACAGAAAAATAGAAAAGTTAGCTACTAGAGAAGATAGATAAATAAAGCAAGCACAAATCTGTTAAAAAGGACAGGGCTGGTCTTTGCTATGATATAAAGGAACAACTGTTGCTCATACCAAGCACTTTAATAAACAGGACACATGCACATTATTTAGGCTTTTCAGGCTTTAGCTACTTATGCATGCAAGTCCAACCTCATGGCTACAACACATCAGAAACATGGCTTGTTTTCAGAAATAAACAAAATGGCTGTGTTGAACTTATCTCAGCTGCTGCAATAAATGTATCTCACTATTCAGCGCTACCACAGTCCTGCCCAACAAAAACCTTTCATGAGCCAGCTGCCTGCTAAATCTAAATAAAACCCCAGATTCATAAAATAAACTCCCAAATCTGGCCCAGTCTTCTACCAAAAGAATATCAGTATCTTTCCATCCAGTGCCTACAGAACCTGCAGACCTTTGTGATCTTGGAGACTGAGTTCAGACTAATTTTTCAGTAGTTTTGGCTCCCAAAAGACCAATCTTAACTGAAATTATTCACTCAGCATTGCTAAGATATGAGAAAAAACAATCCAGGTTAAAAATGAATCTTGGATCAACCTGCTACCTTGGAAGCACCACAAATATGACCCTGAATCTGTGCCAAGCCACGCTGTGGAAATACCTACGGATGAACAAGGGAACCTGTTCACAAAGCAGAAGGAATAAGAAATGGTCCTAACGTCAGATTAGAAGAAGAAAATAATATCAGCACTTTATGAGCATGGAGGAAAGACTGTGGTGTGGTTACACAGAGAAATTTAAGCTGAATGTCCATCTGCAAGAAAGAAAGAACAATCAGTATCTGAATGCAGCTTACCTGCATCACAGATTGGATTTTTAAATACATCTTCATCACTAGAAGCTAATTTAAAAAATTAATCATCTTCCCAAATAACTATGTGCTGTCAAACAACTTCAGAAAGTTTGCAAGACACCAGTACCAAAGTCTTGGTTTTGCTTCTGCGACACACAAAACTCACAAGGTTTATGAAAGTAACACTGATTGCAAATGCGCAGGTTCACTGCAACATGCACAACTGGCAACCCAAAGAACTTGCTATTCTCTTTTTCTTCTAAGCTGCTGAATGTACTTACAGATCCTTTTTGTGTTATTTAGTGAATTATACTGCCTGCCTTTTGTAAAGAACATGCCCTTTGTATCTAGCAAGCAACAGCCAGTGCCTATCAAGGAAACAGAATGTGTATGAGCGCTAGCAAACTGAACAGTCGGAAAATGCCTCTTTCCATTGTTTGCAAAGCAGTTTATTGATTTTCCTTAACTTGTTTCCAATATTCAGCTGAATCCTTTCTTGTGAACTCTTTAGGCGTCATATTTGAAATGCTTCTGCATTAAATTATAGTTGCGTATGAATGTCTATGATTCTATAATTATTTCTATCAATTAATTCCTCAGTTATTTCAAACTGATTTGTCTCCCCAAAACACAATGCTTTTTATGTTATGCATGGTAAATTGAAAATCAGCTTGGTTCATTTGTGTCTTCCAATAAAGCCTGCTTTGAAGGTTGCAATTATTCACAATAGTTCCAACAAAAGTTTTCTGCAAAGAAATGTTGGTGTAGCCAGAAAACCGACCTTATTCGATCACAGACTGACCACAGCAGCTGTGTTTCTGGCAGAAGATCTATAGCATGCACTCATGGTGGTTTCCTTCCCTCCATCACAATCCATTAAATATTGATCCAGTTACCGCACAAAAAGCCTTTTTTTTTTATAGCATGTTCCCCTTTTCACTTCTGTCTCCCTCTGAATAGAAGGAAAAAAAAATCCTGAGGATGGAATGCTTACTGCTTTTCAAGTATTTCATGCCAAAATGCCATTTACACCCACAGCCACCGCCTCCTCCTCTTTTACAGCAAGCCGTAGGGCAGGGAGGCAAGGGGAGAAAGAAATTCAAGGATTTTTGAGGAGATTTAAATTGCAGCTTTATTTCGTTATCACTTTCAGAATGAAGCGCAAAGGCTGGGTAGTAGGCTTTGCATTTGTCTTGAGAATTCTCAAGACAATTAAAAACTGGAATCCCAAAGTGAATGTATGGAAGCATCACAATCTCAGCTTGGAAAGGTCTCTCAGTTAAAGTTCTTCAGAAGCGTGATATAGAGCATTTGCATTAATAAATGAAAAAACATAAAGAAGAGGAGCAAGCACAGTGACTTAGTCTGGTGAAGGGCTGGAAAGCATGCTGCAATGGTTTGCGTCCAAACAAGGCTGATGTGTAACTTTCCTTAAATTTTTCAATTAACATGTAAAACAAACAAAACCCTCCAAAAATAAAACAACCCCTCTAGCACCACACTGAAGATGCTGCGTATTAAAACAAACGTATCCCTTCTATTTGCTTTTTAGTTAGACTCTGACAAGGAGGCAAGAAATATATCTGCCCATCCGCCCCTCTCCCTGACTGTTTTATTTAGAATCATAGAATAGTTAGGGTTGGAAAGGACCTTAAGATCATCCAGTTCCAGCTCCCCTACCATAGGCAGGGACACCTCACACTAAACCATGTCACCCAAGGCTCTGTCCAACCTGGCCTTGAACACCACCAGGGATGGAGC
>WYDI02002214.1:0-24134 GCA_009867235.2 Psittacus erithacus
ACTGGAGGGGCCCACTGGCCTAGATACTTGCCCATACTATCCCACACACCCTGCCACTCATGGCTGTCCAGCCTCGGAGAAAATCTCCTGGTCCTCCTATATCGTCATCTAACCCTAGACAAGGCCCAAACCCAACTCTGTTTAACTGAAATTCATTCTGCTAGCACAAAGTTTCCTAAGGAAGCAGGAGCTAATCTGAAGAAGACACTTTTTAAAAAACAGACTTCATGACTCTCAATAAAATTTATAAAATAACTACTGTTCCCTACATACAAGATTGTCATATCTGGAAACTGTTATTTGTGCAGGCACGCTGAACAATTAAACATGCATCTCTCTGCTTTATGGTCAGGTGTCTCTTTGCACATGCAAATAGTAATGAAATATGGCATTTCAATGCTTAGATTTAAAAAAAAATGTATTCCAGTGTTTTTGCCCCAGAGCCTGATCTGACTTGTTCTGATATAAATCTCTTCAAATGCATCTATTGCATTGGTGTTGATACTCAGTTCTGTTCTCAGATTTGATTTTAGAAGGGGCAAGGACTTAGAACATTTTACATGTAAATGCCATTCTTATTATTGGCTTGTGGATGGCCATGAAACTTTGGCTTTACTCCATTTTATATGGTGCTATTTTTGGAATGTCAAGAGCTTTATTAGGTACAACAGGGGAGACCTCAGCTTTCAGCTGTTGAAACTACATCACATTAGTGATTGCATGGTTTTATTACATGTTTTGTCAAGGAAAAGGGAATGGAGGGTTGTCTTTGAAGAAAAAGATTAGACAGCACTGTTGCTATATAGTCTACCTACAGTTAACACTTTCTTTGATTCTTAAATTAGGTTTTCACAGGCTTTTGCTTGTACTTTTTTTTTCCAACCACTGTTTGAATAGATATTAATCTGAATTCCAGCCACCATCTAACAGACATGCCCTTGATCACTTGCATGGGTGGACAAAAATTTCAGTCTTCAGCTACTTTAGATTAACTTTAATAACAGGGAGAAACAGTGGAGGAGGTGATGCAGTCTGAGAATATATTCATGGGTGTAGGACTGTTTGTGTAAGGCTGCACTGAAGCCCATATTAACCTTGTCATTGCTGTCGTTATAACCCTTGTTAGCTAGACCAAAGGTCCAGTGCATAGACTCTTCTGCACTGGCACAAAACCACTTAACTCACTGCATCCATGACTCTGGGCTATCTTGAGACTTCAGTATGGCTAAAGTTGCTGAAGTAGCTCCAGGTTGAGCAGAACACCATGTGCTCTGGTCTGGCCTTTTCTTATCCCAGCATCTTTTTATTGTGAACATTATTGCTAAGGTAGCAATAAGAGGTGCCATATAGATGGTTCTCAGTTGCTCTTGCTTCTCTGAACTATGGAGAATGAAGAGCTTCCAAGAATGAATTTCTCTCACAACCTCATTGCAGATCTGCATACAGGTAGCATAAGGCCAGCATGAGCTTAGTTGGAAATTCAGCCTGTTCTTAGAAGCACAGATTCAAAGAGAACAATTTCATGGCCAGTTTTCCAGTACCACTATTTGCTAATGTGTCCTTGAATTTTGATCTTTGTCTAACATATTGACCATGGACCTTCATCACCAAGCAGGTCTAAAGTGTGACATTGAATTTCACTCTGAGATACTTTGATAAGTTATCTTATCTGAATAGATAATTTGGATGAAAAAGACAAAGTGCAACGACATAATGACTAGGTGAATGTATTTATTAACATGTAGATATAGGGTTTTTGTTTGTTTGAGGTTTTTTGGGTTTTTTTGTTAGTTTTCAGTCCCATTTTCCTTGGGTCTTTTTTTATTTGTTTTGGTTTCTGGTGGTTTTGGGGGAGGGTTTTTTTTGTTTGGTTTTTTTTGGGTTGGGTTGGGTATTTTTGTTTTCTATTTTTGTTGTTTTTTAATTCATACCACTTTGATCAGTCAGTCTGGGAGGAGAGGGAAGGAATGAAGGCAGCTATCAAAAAACTCACATTGCAAATCTCTTCTAAACAATTTTATTGATTTGTTTCAATTTTCTGACATATCTAGTTCAAGTGCTAAATTGACATCTGACCATCTGGCACCAATGCCTGTTCAAAGTTGCTGATTACTGTTGGGATGGAGGTAATGTTTTTATTGACATACTAACCTGACTTTCAGACACAAAGAAGTTTTGCCTGTTTCTCAGTATCATGGCTGAGTCACGGCATAGGGGAATACATATTAGTACTGGCATTTGGGTGGGAAGCGCTGGAATTTTTTTTTTCAAATGTGGTTTGCAAGCACAACAAAGGAGAAGAAACTCATAATTTATTAGCGTTGTAATGCACTGAAGATGAGAATGTGAAAATGTAAAAACCCTGCACAAGAAAATAGCAAGATCTGCTTGCAGAGTTTCATAACAGACATAAAAGAAAGAATGGTATAAATGAACTATAAATGCAAATATGTGCATGAGAGTAGCAGAAGAAACAGCAGAACAAGGGTTAAGAGAATCACTTATACTGATAATGAATGACATTGTTCTCAGGACACTGCTCCCAGGAGACCTTTCCCAGAAACAAAACTGGGGCATGTGTTTTTTCTGCCAAGATGTGAAGGTCTGTGCACTGATAAGACCACAGCACAGATGCCTTGTCAACTGGATGACTGCAGACAGGTTGCAAATCACCTACACTTGTCTTATTAGTCCACCAGGAAAATAGACACAGATTTCAAAGAAGGAAAAACACAGACGAGACTTTGCTTGCAATATATAGAGGCTGAAATAAGGACGTTGCTCAAGTAAAAGACTCCCATAATAACTCCTGAGGAGTGTGAAAGACTGTCCCCCTAGTTTTTCACCATTGCTAGTCAAAAGAACATCAGAGATCTAACAAGGACTCAGTAACTCATGCCCTCTATGCTTGTGTTCCTGGGCATACCACATGGACATGTGTCCTGATATTTCTGAGTCTGTAGATGAGCGACTCTGAATGAATTCAATCTGAGACTGAATGCATGGGAGTTGGTAAAAACAACTTAAAAGACTGTAGAAAACAATACTGCCTTCTACTGCTCAAGATTTCACATTTGTTAAATTATTTTCTTACCTACATCATGGACAACTTCTTGGAACTTCAAAATACTGTCTGCTTTACCATTCCTATCTGAAGGACAAAGCCAGAAAGGATAAAGTTAAATTTTTTTGGTTGTTTTGGTTTGTTTTTTAATTGGCTTTTTGTACAGGCTGAAGAGATTCCCTTTCAGGAGAATAAACCAATAAATGCATAGTAATCATTTAAATGTTTTGCTGGACTCTGTGCCAAGTCTTTTAAAATGAAAGCCTGGCATGCTGTGTGATCAAACACAGCCTGATGTCATGACAACTCACTTGGCTTTGTATGATTTAATTTCCAGAAAAGCTGGAGCATAAACCCATCAGAAATGCCCACAGATTTATACAAACAGAAATTATGAAGTCACCTATGCACAGTTTCTGCATGCTGAAGAACTATATGACTGAATTAAAGTAGCCACAACACTCTATAGCTAGGTGCCGTGCTCAACCATACACTTTAGATATAACAATGCTGGGTAACAATGCTGGTTCTGAGATAGAGTAGATACAATTTAAGCAGAATTGCTTTTGGATTTGCCAGAAAAAAAGGATAATGGTCCTAATTATGCTTCCAGGTCCTGCTGTTCACCTTTATTAGCTTTAGTGGGAACAAATGAACTGTATTTGCCTGACTGCTTCTAACATCAAAAATGTACATTGAAAGCAAGGTTCACTGCTATTAAACCTCACAGATCTAACTCAACCCACAACAATCTGAACTGGCCAGTGAACTGAGATTAGATGTTAGCTGCACATGGAAGTGGGGAGGATCTTCACTGGTTTAGGCTCTCAAAGACTATGGTCTTATTCATTGTTTATATAAAATAGGAGGAATAATGTAAATAGTGTAATATAGGATGATATATGCACATTCGCTGTCTTGACATGGGGCTTTCCTGTCTTACATCAAAATATGGATGTCTTCCAGAAGTGGAAGATGTCATCTGACTAGATATTCATTTGTTCCCTAGTCATATGTCTGTCATTGACACATCTATATCATCGGGAAGGACAACCGCATGAGGTACATGTCACCTAGTGGGCATCTGTCCATGTGACACATATATGCATCCAGTTAATTAGCTGAGCTGGATGTCATGTTGCTTGCAGGAATGGTGATCATCTGACAGGACACAGCCTCAGCAAACATTTTTGAGCACCTCCATAAATTGTTTGTGATTTTTCCTGTGCTTACTGAAGCTGAAATAAAATCTATGGTTTTTTTTACCTAGTGAAGGAACAGAATACTTGTCATGAATTACATTCCATCTAATATTACAAAACAGATTATATCCTTGCAGACCCACTGATTTGTAGTAGTTATGAGGGGAAATAAAATAGCAAGTCAGAATTTTCTTTTTTTTTTGAATTAACCTTTCTAGTAGAAGGTTTCATTTTATTATTGCACTGGTTAACAGGTTAAGAGGTAAAGGCTGAAACTTATCTCAGTTACTTTGATGACAAGTGATTTAGTTTCCACAATAAAAAATTCTCACTAGAAGACAACTTCTTCCTGGACCACCTGTGCCAAGAAACATTTGTACACTACCAGAAATTACATTTCTGACCTTAATTCTTATAAATATAGGTCAGTGAATAAAGTCACATCTCAAACCACAAACCAGTAGAGCTCCAAAAAAAATCTGCCGCCTCTCCCTGCCCCCCCCCCCAAATGTCTAATCTGACTGCACTAACTATAGAAGAGATATGGCAGGGATCATCAACAGGTACCATCAACATTGGTACCCCAATAAGAAGCATTAGTCAAAATAAGTAATGAGTTACTCAGTTGTCAAGAGGCACATTTTCCATTGATCTACAAGGACTCATCTAAGGCTCAGTAACACAAGCACCTCCTTAAAGAGAAACCTCTTTTCTCAGACATAGCCTATGTCTGGTCATATGCAGGAGATGAACAGGGCTCACATGAAAGAGAACTGCTGAGAATAAGTTCAGGAACAGATTAATAGCTCTGCAGCATTGTATCCAAAAATAGGTACAATTCACTCACAGGCACAATTGTTTATTACTAGTGTTCTTGCATCTGTTTTTTCTTTTTTCATTTTTGGTCAGCTCTGAGTATTTGTTCATATACTTCCCTAAGATTTACCCTTAGATTCTCTAACGTTTACCCTCTTTTTGCACTTTTTCATTAATTTTATCTTTTTGTCTTGATTATCTTAAACATTTATTTCCACCATAAAATTGCTTAAGATTTCAAATTTTGTTTGATGGGAGTTTGTTCCATCTTCTATACTTTGATTTCCAGTTATTTCCCTGTGGCAAGAACTTTACAGCATTCTCAGGTGGGAAGTCATTTTTGGATAAGCAGCAAACCAACCTTTGGAGATCTCTTTTTCTCTTTCTGTTCAGTTTTCATGATATTGTGAGGTGACAAATTGCAAGTTCACCTCCATTATTTAGATATAACCCAATCTGCCCAAGTCTGTATCATCAGTTTTTACTTCCTAGGTTTTGGTTCTTGGGTCTGTCTTGTCCACAGCATGCAAGTTTTCTTTTTATTTGTTTTAGGAATTGATTGCTGTCACATGGAGTGAACAATTGGCCATAAAATGCCAGGAGAAGTTTTCCACTTTGGCACCATTCCTTTCCAAATACAAAGCAGGCTGGTCTTAAGGAGTGAAGGCACAATTAACTACCCTCTCTTTGATTTTAGCTTGTAAAGGCAGCATCTGCTGAAATTACAAGCCAGCATACACATTGTCCTTTGTTTTCTGCAGTCAAGGGCAGCCTCTGGCTCCGTAGCATGTTAAGTATCCAAAAGTCTGTCCCACACAATTTTTGCCTTACCACAGCTATTTTTGGTTTTGGAGTGTGATTGCTACGGTGTTTCAGAACACTCTTTACATTACACCCTTCTTTCCACTTGTCAGGAGTCACTGGATTGCATCTGACAAAAGAGATTTCCCTCCGCAGATGAAGCATTTGGCATTGTCAGGCCTTGAAGTGGTTCTTGTAGCTTCATGGAAGATACGCATATCAGCTCTTTACATCCCTGTTACATATTTTGGGTAATCTGTTCTGCCAGAGCCATCAGTGATAATCTCTTGTTCCCACAGCAACACAGCAATCTTCGGCTGACCTAGAGGCCATGCATATTAGCAGACAGAGCTTACTTGTAGGAACACATCGAGTTTATCACCTGGAAGCTCACCCTACCTACAACAGTATTGGCAACTACGTTACAGAAAACTAAAAGATAATTAAATCTGGTTTTATTGTCTATCCAAATATGTTAAGTCCACTTTCATAGTTTCATTAGCATTTCCTTCCCAGGCATCCATCAGCCAGGAGGTTGAAAATGGGACCAAGTATTCTCCCTAACAGCAAAATTGCCCTGGTTGTGCATGGAATCAGAGGAGTAGCTGATCAATGAAAACTGCAGAGACTTGCCATTACACTCTCCTCTGTATAGCACCATCGACTAAAACATGTGTTGTTTTATCTGGTTTGCCTTGGACAGTGACACTTGTAAATGCTGAGTCTGTCACCTTCAATTTGCTTCTTTTTATAAGAAAGTCAATTTTATTCAGTAGAAACACTGGAAGGAGGTTTTCCCATTCTCCCAGGGGATGAATTTCACAATTTATCTTGTGCTTGTTACTACTCTTTCTAAGACAAACCCTTTTTCACTGAGTTATGCATCCTTTTATACAAGATTTAGCTCAGGACACAGTAACTGCCTGTCTTAGTGCCACAACAACAACAACAAAAAAAACAAAATCAGCTTGTTCTGAAGTTTATGGAATTCAAAGAGGCACATGCATGTACTAAGTGATAAAACTTGAAATGGGAGGTTTTGACTGAAAAGCAACTGCACCAGTACATTGTAAATGCTAGAGAATCTAGCTCTAGAATCTAGCAGCTAGAGAGCTGCTCTGCCTTTGCTTGCTGTTCTCATTGAGCAGTGAATGCCGAGTGTCCTAACTGATCTATATTGTTTCCTAATTTTCTTGGCAATGCTGACTCCTTAAACATGGCAGAAAAGAGCTCCAGCTGAAGGACTGAAACATTCTTTCCTGACAATTACTGAGGTGAAAAGCTATTTGTTTCAAGGTGTTGCGCTTAGAAAACTCAACAATGATAATCACACTCTGGAAGCATTCATAGAAGCCTAATGTAAATCTTAAGAGGTATCTTATGTCTCCATTTACCATTCTTGGAGAATGTAAGTATCTGTACTTTGAATATGTTAAAGCATACAGTGAGCTTGTTGTGAGGTAATAATTTATTATTTTAGCTCTGCTTCCTCCCAATAATCAGTTCAAAGGTCCTTTCAGACAAATCTTTCCAAATGTCAGTGTCCAAATTATAATGGAAGGGTCATGTTAATGCGTCACTGAACTTAATATGCACAAAAAGCCTGACCTAAAACCCTTTGAAACCCATTAGAAAGTTCTCACTGACTTAATAGATTTAAGTCAGGTCAATAATTCCTAGAATAAGATCTTGTATCTAAGCAGAGACTGTCTTTTAAGAATGTCAGGTCTACAGGTGGTGCTCAGTTAGGAGCTTTGTCTCATCTTGAATATTTGCATTCTGTAAGGGAATAATATTTTACTGTTTGCATTTTTTATCCAGGGAAGAGACACACGGATGTGTAGGGAGAGTTGAGGTGAAGGTGCTAGTCAGCATCTGAAATTGCAGGGAATGGTAAAGAGGAGTAAAAGAGCGAGCTTGCAAAAAGAAACAGCGCTCAGAATTCTGATGTTATTTCCTTTTTTCCCGTATCTCAAAGACAGTGGGCTTTCTGGTTTTTCATAGTCTTGAGTCAGTCTCTCCGCACAAAGAAAAACACTGCATTTTTATAGACTAAAGCTAGCCTTTGTTCTAATTATTCCCAGAAAAATTACCTAGAAGAAAATTGCATGCAAGGAATTGCAAAGAAAAAATGGGGTGATTGGGTCTTTCCCTTATTATACTATTTTTAAGACTGAAGACGGTGAAAAAAAAAAAAAAGTGCTTAAGACTCAAACTTCTGTCTTTTTTCTTTGAACAGTTCTGCTGATCCTGTGTGTTGAAGCAGAAATGTACAATTTGGCAGTGAGGTGCTCTTATATCAGATATGTTTTTTTCATCTCCCTCATGAAAAACCGTCTGTGTCTTAGACCTGCTGAATAGCTCAAGATGATGGCAATTCAAGCAACAAGGCGCGTCAGATAATTGATATGTACAATTCCAAGAACAATAAGCAAACAAAATTTGTGCTCTATCCAAATTTGTGAGTACAATCAGATTATGGAAGTGAATGCTATTGAGTGATACGGCTCTGCACAGCCGCAGAGACTGTGAGGGTGACTGAGATCTAAGCAATGGCACACAACACAGTCTTATTGCTATACCATGAGGCATAGCTGAAACAACTATGGCACAGGAAATAAAATCCTGATGGCAAACTTATCAGAAAACACAGAAATTTTTAGAATATAGTTTCATACGCAAAGATGGTTATGAAAGGATGGTGTGAATGAAATAAAGATCAAATTCAGTTATTCAAGTGGTCATTAGACCCTCTGTAAGAGGTCATTATACTAAGCATTATTTTGTTTTGTGGAGATTTTCATACATTTCACTCATTTGATACAGGTAAACTTCCAGAAAACCAAAAAGCAGCTTATTATTCCTAAGGAGTAAAATTTTTGTCTGTTTTGGGAAGTTTTGCCTGCTTTGTGAATCTCAACAGTCACTGTTTTGTATTTTGGTTTTTGGTTTTTGATTTTTTTTATTTTTTTTTTTGTGAAATACTAACTTCAGCACAGATTTCTTTTAAAAAGTTCAGGATACTCAAAATAAAGAATAACCTTCCCAAATGGTTCATATACTTCAGCAAACCCTGAGGCAAACCTGTCCTCATCACAAGATTGCAATGTAATATCTCTTTGATCTGGTTCACATTACAGAAGTGTTGTTTTGTTGTGGATTTTTTTTCCCCATAGTTCTATTTCTAGCCTGTTTTATATGTCAACACAACAGAAGTTGTTTTAAAAATTGGTTTTGGTTAGGCATAAAACAGCACTTATACTGTAGTTGTTCACATTTTTCAAAATGCTTTGACATGAAAAAATGATTGTCATTATTTTTTCATCTACTAAATTGATCCTAAAATGTTAGCTACAATATATCTAGTGCAGAAAATATGGTTATTAAAAAGGCTAGAAGGTATTTTATTAGAATCAAAGGTGCATTTTGGAGACAGCTTATTTTAGTGTGAAAAGGCAGTTACGTATTGTATTGTCTCTACTTGTCTACAGTGAAGTGTTACTGACTTTTCCTTTTGAGATACTAATCTCATAGCAATTAAGAAATAACTAAAGTACAAAGAATAAGGCTTTCTAAAATTCTGCTTAGAAATATTAAACATTCAATACATAAAACCAAGGACCAGATAATCTTTGAGGTCCCTTCCAAACTGGTATTCTACGACAATAGGCTATACTTTAGGAATTCAACTTTTAAAAATGCTTTTAAAGAAAAACATTGCCTCCAAGAGGGGTCTTCTGTAAGAAAAGGTGGGTTTACTCCCCACAGCTCTTTGTAGCTTAGAGTGCCTGAGCGTGTTTGATACCCAGAGGCAAGTCAGTGGCATCATCATAGAAGCCAAGGTAGCTAAATTAGTGTGAAAATCTGGCTCACCTATACTGCACCATGCTACAGAACCAAGCTAAAATACTGTCAAAGGATTCAAAACAGGTTTTTGTTTAGTGATTAGTTTGACCACAAACAGAATCCAGGAAGAAAGGGAGACGTATGACAAATAACAAGTACCTTTACTATTTTTACCTCAACAAATATTTGTTTGCAGACCAACAATGGGCTGAAGTGGAGTGTATTTAAAAACTGAGTGCATGGCCAAGATAAATCTACCTGGCTGTGAGCAGAAGAGAAGAATTAACAACGCTATCTTGTTTTCTGCCTTGATGCCCAGCTTAAAAAAGTTTTTTCCCTTTTGCAGAGGACTGTAGAAAACAGTATGATACAGGTGAATAAGGACAACATGACATCAGCCTGGCAAGCCTTGTGGAGTGATTGAAAGTCCTGGAAGTAGTAGCTTTGTGCTTTGGGAATAGATGCTCATTGTCCTTTTTTGTCATTTCATCATGTCTACATACAAATGTAGGCTGTAAGGTTCAGGCAGAGGCAATTTGAGAGAAGTTCTGAAAGCCTAAAACTTCTGGACCCAGTCCCCACTGACTTGTTTTGAAAATACTGTCATACAGAACTGGAGGTTCAACAGGGTCCTTGATACAGGGCAATGAGATGGGGTCACAGTCTGGACTAGTCAGAGGTGGGGAGGAGTGTTATAAGAGCTTTCCCTGCTGGGTACAGTAGGATGGACCTGCCCTCTGAAGGGTTTGTAAGCATCTACAGTGTGGTTGCAGTAAACTTCTGATTGGAATGTCTTTCCCAAGGCAGTCCTCAGGAGCTGTCTTGTAGAACAATGGAGATGGGAACAACGGAGATGTGAACAACATGCTGCAACCCTCCATCTTGTCCTTTGAAAATAAACCTGAGACAGACTGCCTGCTGCATTGGATTTATTTAGCCAGTTCCAGTAATTGAGTTTTCTGTTGTTCTGTTTTGACTACAAACAGTTCTGGCTGAATAATAGATTAAAGAAATAAATCAAGGTTTTGTTCCACTTTCCTTTTCACCTTTCACAACCTCACTGCTTCATTTTCCTTCTCATTTAGGGCCACCACTGATATCTGGAACACCTTGATAAAGTCTCAGAAATGGAAGTAATGGATTTGGTGCTTTGGTTTTCTGCATTATCTGTTCCTCATTTGTCTATTAAACAGACTACAGAACTTAAACCCACATGGAATGACACTAAACAACACATTGAGGGACAAGTAGAATAGCTTTTCAGCAGACAAATCTTTCAAGAAAGAAAAGCAACCTGCACACACTGTTTAACCTGTTCTTGTACTCCTGTTCATTTGCACTGGTTTTATACTTAGTCCATACCTCTACTACCAAAATGAGGGCTTATATTTCAGCCTGCCATCTCCATTAGACGTCAGACCAGAAACTCAGCAGTCAGCATCACACTCTTACAAGATGACTAGACGTTGTTTGAGAGCACATCCTTTAGAAACTGTATAGAAATATTCCCTATGCAACACTCTACCCTATGGTAAGAACAAAGAGATAAACAGAAACCGATGAAAAGAAATAGTTTTAGTCTTAAAAAGGAGGACTGACATTTCCATAAAAAAAAGCTTTGAGAAATTGAACTTACATATAGTGTAAAGATAGAAGTACATAAATTAAAAATATAGATTTAGAATAGTAGCTATAAGCAGGTACCTCCAAAGAATATTCATTGATGTTTCTCATATTAACTCTGTGCATAACACAATTAAAAAGGCTTACCCCACAAGCAATATGCTTTTCATCATTTCTTGCTAGGTAGAACGTTAACATCCTTGTTGCTTTCCTGGAAGACAGCAGTAAACTGGTGTAGCAGGACTTCTTCATGTAAGGTACCAGGAGGACTTCCAATTCCCTCTTCTGCTGATCACAGAAGTTCATCTTCCTTCCTGCTGTTTTGGCACTCATACTTTGTCTACCATTTTATGTTCCCACTAGACGTGCCACTGAGCTGCGTAGGAGTTGTTTTGCTGTTCAATTAGTTAGGGGGCGTTCTGTCACTCATGTTCCTTACTGTTTTCCCTGCATTGTTTGGCTGCCCAAACTGAAGTTCTTCAAATTATTTCCAGTAGTTTCTAGCTAAAAACACTGTGTTTTAAATTACTATTTTGTTGCCAGCATGATACAGTTTTATCCTTCTGTGTTGCTTACCCTTTCTCCCTACCACATGTTCATGCTTATTCAGGACCACATTAAATTAAAGCAGTAAAGAGATATAGAGTGTATAAGCTTTGTATGAGAAGAGGGATTTCACTCACAGATACATTTTTGGATGGATGTCCGAGGGTGAAACTTCAGATACCTGTGTGACTCCTAACTCCACATGTTCAAGCCTCCTTTTTACCGATCCTTTCTCTCTGGAGTGTCTCACCTTCTTACCCAGCTATTCTAGAGCCACACATCTCCCCAGTGCCTCCCAGCTCACCCAGGGCTCTTCAGACCTCCCTTTCCTACTTCATTCTCTTCTGGTGGAATTGACTTGTTCTTTCGAAAAACCTCTACATCACTTCATCAGCTCTGATATTCATCATCTGACACAACCACTAGGCCCATTTTATGTCCCAGCTCACCTTCTAACTTAGTCTGAAATATGTCTGCTGTACTGCTCTCTTACAGCTTTCCTTTTTCCACTTGCTGCTTTGCTTATACACAGTTGATGGATTTCCAGTTTTGCAAACAAACTCACACTTTTCAGTTAGCTGCTTGTATGCATTGCCAGCTGCCAGCTCTGCTGCTCTGGTTCTGGTGTCCCTAGACCAGCAAGACTTCCTGTAGACAGCCAAAAGCTCACAATCAACATTTAACACAGTGTTGATTAGGACTTTAAGAGCAAAAATAAAGATACAGAAAATAAGCTTCTGAAGGGATATGATGTGTAGAAGAAGAATGATATTCACCCTTTATCACTCCATTTAAAACATCATGAGTCTTGGCAGCTGCAGCAAAAGCAATGAAACTACCCCAGCTTTCAGTTCAAAGCTTTTTACCAAAGGACTTTCTGCATGTTACGAAAGCACAGTGAGATATGTACAGTGAAGTGTATCACAGCACAATGTGGTGCAGTGCTTATTTGAACACTTGGGCCTTCCTCTCACAGTCTCACTAACTGAAAATTAATCAGCCACCAGATCCAATTCCAGCTGTCCCAGTTACTCAGCCAGTAGCCTCAGAGCTGTCCCAATTAAACACAATGTAAAGGCTATGCAATATGTGCATAAACTTGGCTCCTAGTGAGACCTCTTGATTAAAAAGATCATTATTTCACACGTCTGCTAATTAGCACTGACAGTACTGCTGATTTCAGAAGAAGTTGAGTATGTTACTACACTGGCAACTGATGCTGTCCTGTATACAGCTTCAAGTGCTGATCCTGAGAACTATACTGTAAAATGACCTTACATCACCTCTGGTAGTTTTGCTAGGAAAGACTTTGGTGTATAAATATTCAACATAGCTAAAAGCTGTCATGTCAAAGGAACATAACTATATAAATGCAGGTAGCATAAATTTTGTTTCTGCAGTTTATATGATTTTCATTTCCTAATTGCTCTGGTTCTGTATATCCTGCTGCAGGTCACAGAGACTATTAACGCATAGTGTAAAAGAAAACAACCAATATAACATTAAAACCAAAATTAGAATTGATAATTTACAATGTTCTTTTAATCAAAATGTGCAAGCTCCTTCACCATTACACAAGATGAAGAGAAACCACTCAAACCTATTGCTTGTGATGGCCACATTTAGACTCTGCTAAACTGAAAAATAGTCAAATGGCACAGACTACATCTGTCTGTAGGATTTTATTAACAATATAAACAGAACAACTGAACACTGATAAGTGTCCTGAATTGCAGACCCATTACTTAATCATGGGGTTTAATACACTAAAAAAAAAAAAAAAAAGAAAAAAGAAAAGACCCCACTTCATTTCAGGTGTAAAAGAAAGAGTGCCACTGTCTTATATACAGAATTCAGGAAGTAGGGCACAGCAAATTATTTGTATTTTGAAATTAACACAGAGCATGCAGTGATGCCAAATATTATATATTAAAATGTGTATCCTGCTGGGAATATTTAAAACATTTTTTGAAGGATTGTTACAAATGTAAAATCCATGATGGAGCCATCTAACTCCATGGATTTTCATCTTGTGCAGCTTTCCAGGTACAGAATGTGCATGTAATTTCTGCCTCAAAGTGAAAACTATGCATATAGCATGGTTTGATTTTTCCCCTGCCTTTGGCTACAGGTGAACAAAACCAGCTGAACTGTAGTTGTACTCAGTGCAATAATTCAGCATGCTTGCAATACAATCCCCCAGTTGCTAACATTGTCTTTAAAAGGCTAAGTGGCATGTCAGCTTCATGGAGCACCTTTGGTGGTAACGTCTTACCTGGACTGTCTGCTGGCCGCAATCAACACCAGTCTCCTACACTGTACCTCAGCAAACCCATTCACAAGCAGGAAGCTCTGCTGTTACACCAGAGTTTCACCGTGTGTAAAAAACTGGTTGATAAGGAATACTATACTGTTCCAGTGTACAATACTAAATATACACAATTACTATGAACCATTTAGTGAACCTAAATAACTGAGAGAGTTCTTTATGAGAATCATTCTTTTATCCTTGCTGTGACTCAAAGCTGTGATTGCTTGGCAGCTTTCTGTTTTTACAGATCTGTGCTTTGAAACACACATTTGAAATTGCACCATTTCTTGTAACTGCATCTTGCTTGAAAATGAACTTCAAATACCAAATCTTAACACCAGGGTGTTCCTCCCATTTGCTAGTTGTCTTTTGTTCTGTAAGTACCTGAAATAATCTTCCACATAACTACCAAGCATTTTGAAGGGAGGAAGATGAGATTTTCCTTAAGATTTTTAATCATGGGTTAGTTTTGTTTTTTTAACCATAATGAGCTCTCAGGGTACAAAGGAGATTCCAATGTGGTTTTTGCAGAATTAGATGGCCTTTTGTTTTTATTTACTTGAAGTTTATGATGAATCAATTAGGTATACAGTGCCAGTAACTGGAGATGGAGTGCATTCATTAGAAGCCAAACTGTGACAATTTTCAGCCTCCAGTTATTCTCTCTAAAGTCTGGCGGCCGCGCAATCTACTCTGCAATCATTTTGTGAACAGTGTGCTATTTACACGACAAAACATCTTAGTATTTTATCTAATATTTCCTAGACTTCAAATAATGTGGTTTTCCTTATACTCTGATCTGGGAATAGTGGAATATTTCCAATTTTGTGCAAGTCCAGAAGAGATGCAGAGTCCCTGTGACTCAGATTCAGACTAAATGTGATTCTAGAAGAAAGCTGCAGCAATTAATCAGCTCTCTATCTCCTTCCAGTGACTGTAAAAAAAGTTGAGAGGATTAGCCCAGAAGTACATGCCTTCACTGCGAATATCCATAGTTAGATAATATGATACCTATTTGACTAGAAAGGAAAGAAAGACAGATAACTAATGCTAAGAAAGCACTGATGTGACTTATACCAGAATTATGCAGAATTAATCAGGCGAGCATAATAAAAAAGACGCTTAAATGTAGTAAAGGATGCAGGGAGGAATAGTATGAGGACTTGAGAAAGTGGTTTGAAGTGAATGCATTACTATCTGTGATACCAGTTCAAAGTGTATGATCCTATAGTTTAGGCTTCAAATACACATTTGTTTCAAATTGCAGCCTCAGAAGTACTGAAAAATACAGGTTTCACTGACAGCTGCCCCAGGCTTCATCTCCATGCAGGTTTCTGTACATCAGCAATCTGTCCACGTGTTCAGTGACTCTAATCTGTCCGGCGTTAAAAATACCCAATATAATAGCTAATGAAGAACACATAGGCTTCAAATGTTCTCTCAGACTACGCTGGATTGCTTGACTGCAGTTTCATTAGCATTAAAGAGCACAGCAAAAGATTTTAAGATTTTACACCATGGAAGATTACACCAAGCTAGCTGCCCACCTCTTCAAACTGCAGCCAATTTCTGGAGTAACAGAATTGTGTCAGAGAAGTAACAGTAATGATGAAATGCATAATTATAGTCAGTTGAATACATTCTATTGAACAATGAAATTGGTTTTTATTTAGATTGCAAACACTTACATCAGAGAGTATTTTTACACTAGGCTTAAACTACAGCCAAGGTGCTAAGCAAATAGCGTCTAAGAGAAATAATCAGCATGATCATCATTCAGAGTACTGTGTTTTTCTTCCAAGACTCATGGAGAACTTCAACAATATCAATTTCATATGCTTCACAACACTCTGCCGAGGTCAGCCCTACTGAGAAGTTATGACTCTTTGAGGCTCTTTGGGTCGTAATCTACACCAGATGCAAAGTATATAAGTGCAAAGCTCTACCTCCATGGAATAATCTTAATAAGCAGGTGCCCTATGCAGATGAGAATTACTGCTGCAGTGGTATAGCCTTGCTGAATGCTCCACAAAGATCACTGGCATAAATTAGCTCTGTACCCTGTTTTTCCTTTACATTATATATTAACCTCATTACAAGTCCTGGCACTGCAAAAATATTCAAGCAGAAGAATAGTCCCAATAGAACAATTTGTGTTCATCAGGTTAAATATATGCACATAATAAATCATAGGATGGGAACCTCCAAGTTGTACCTTTGTTGGGAGGCACTGTACCATCAAGTTTTTGAGTAGGATTTCCCTTTGTAAATAATGAAAGGTTTTGATTTATAACTTATTTGCATAATAATACTAAAAGTATTTACTCAGAGCATGGCACCCAAAGCTGGGTGTATATATTCTAAAGGTGTTAATGGTGTTATATTCCAATGGTGTTAAAATGTTAATACTGGAGACTGTAGATGTGCAAACACATTACAAGTGCCCATTTGAGTATAACCATTATTAGCAAGTAAGAATGTAGGAAATAAAATGGACTGTAATTAAAATACAAGCATTTATTTGCCTAGGTTGCAGGCATAACTTTGAGCAGCAACATCCAACTTCAGCCAGTTATTTCAAAAGACTCTCGCATACATGCTGAGCTTTGCTGCTCTGAGTACTTAAAGAAGCTTATGCTTCTTGGACAGAAAATTAATGATGTTTCAAAAACATTGCTTCGTGGGTTCTAATACATTTATTTACAGGCTTACCTAGTAACCTTTTTCTTTGGCTCATCTTCGTGAAACGGCAGGATGGGTAGGAGCAAACTACTTCCCTACTAAATTCAGAACAGATAAACTAATGGTTTCCATCTCCCCTTATCATCTATCTCTTTAAAATATTGAGTATGATGACTAATTCTGGTTTGGAACCAGCTATATCGTTTGCATGTTACCTGTCACTTGATGCAATGGCAGGTCAAAATTTAAATAAAAAAAGCCCAAACCAAACAACCTAAACACATAAAAGAGGGAAAAGAGGTTTTTTTGGTTAACTGAGGACTAGTGACTTAAATCAATCTTAGAAAGATTAGAGCAGAATCATGAAAGAACTACAGGGAAAGGGGAATAAAATTTTAATAAATATTAAGACAAATGTAACATTAGGCTAGATTGTCAGAGACCTTACCCAGCATGAAAGGAGCAAGGCCTTTCCTATTTCTTGCTCAGACCACAATGAGTTTTGTCTTTTTTATCTTGGGTCATCTCCCTGACCTAGTTTACAGCTATATTAAAGCAAGTAATGCAATAGTGAAGAGCAACATGGGCAAAGAGTACAAAAAATGTTCCAGTTGACAGGCAGGGAGGAGAGAGAAGGGAACTTTGTAAGCAACATTTACAGCTGAAGAAAATGGGTGGTAGCATCACACCCTGTGAGCTATATCTGGAGATATGGGTGGACTTCGGTTTCAGAATATCCTCCCCCACTGAAGAGACCTAAAAATGTGGGAGATAGTATGTGGATCATGTACAAGAAAGAAGAGTGTCACAATTTTATGTGTGCATCTGCCGGCTAGCTACTCATTCTACTCTAACCTTAGCAGATTAGTCTTGTAAATGTACCCTCATCAGGTCTAACTGCTTCTCACCCTGTACCCCTTCGGACTGTTATGTCCTTCTTTCCCTTTCATTCCCTTCTCTGAGATCTAAGTAGCAGGGAAATGTGGAGAGAAGAGGTCTGTGATGAGACAGCTAACCACCAACCTAGTCTGCATGTGAGAAAGGAAGAGAACCCCAACAGAGAGGTGTGGCAAGAACACACCAAGTGAGAGAAAGCAGCAAACCTGCAGCATCCTTTTCTGCTTTGAACTTTCCTGAGAAAAGCATTTCTGTAACAGCTGAATAGAAAGCTCTACCCATACCTTACCAGACCCCTGACTACACCAGGAAGGTACATGAACAAAAAAAGCCTCAGAGAACTTGGCTTAGGTTTTGAGGAACTTGCTTGTTCATTGGTGATAAAAGCTGTGTCTTGAACCCTTTTGCCTGGCAACATGGATTCAGTGGGCTGTGTGGCATTCAAAGAGCAACTTCACTGTGAAACATTTTAAAAAACTGCTTACTGCTTTTAGGGCAGCCACCTGCTTAGCTTTTGAAAACATTACTGTCACTACCTACAGAGACATTAGCCAAAATCTTTACAAACAGAAAATGTCAGGTTTAAGCTTATGTACATAAGAACTCAGCTCCTGAAAGGCTTTTTGCAGTCTACGTATTTTCCTATTTATAGGTCCCAAAAAAAAGTCTCTAAAGTATCACAAAATTAGAAAGACTCATTTTCTGATGGAATTTCCCACTATTACTCATGTTGAATGGTGAAATAAATCACTTCTGAAGTTATGACCAGATTCATTGACACTTTTCCCTGTTTCTTAACCTATTTTGTTGAGGTTACACTTGGCTTTCAAAGCGGGGAGGACGGTGCTTCTAAAACTATTTCTCTTTTGTTCTGACATCTATTTAACACTACAAAATTACATTTGATAAAATCCCAAACCTCTGATAATGTTGTGGAGCACTTACACAGTTGTGTGCTTGGTTAAATAAATGCAGAGTCTGGGATGTTGCAAGATAATCATCTATTGATGGAAATTGAACATTCTAAATAGTTGGTGCCAACCTGACGATTAACTGCAAGGACTCAAGCATGACTCAGAAACAGTGGTGCTCACTTGACAATACCTTTACTCTAGCACAGTTTTACATTCTCCATTTCTCTGAGGAAGCCACAGAATGGATACAACAGTGGCTCTGCTGAAATTTTCACTGTGCTTTTCCATGCCCCACTTCCACTTGGCCTTTAGACATGGCAGTAAGAGGACCTAGCAGAACTGGAAAATTCACCATGAGAGTGGGTCCCTTTTCTGAAAGCCTTCTTGAATTCATGGAGATGGTGAAAGGGCTTTAATATGTTCCCTAGTAATCAGTAGGATATGTCTCCACACTACTGTGGTATCTAGATCTTGAGATTTAATTATATTTGCAAAGGAAAATGTATCTAACCTGTAAAGGGATAGGGGAGTGTTCTACTAGTCCCATGATGCAATGGCATTAGCATCACCGCTGGCACAGGACTGCACCAAAAAGTAGTTAAAATTGTTCTCATAACTGATTTTTCAACTGAGCAAGTGAAATAAAAAACTTGAGAAGCTTCATTCTAAATCCCATGTTGCTTATTTGAGGAAAACCAGCCAAAACTATTTTGTTTCATTTGCACTTTTGTATAAGGACCATTTCAGGCACAAGCATGAGGCAAAATAATCTAATTAAATTATTCATACCAGTCACAAAACTTTTGAAGGAAATTCTACCTTTTGCAGTTAGCTATCATTTGAGGCTGAGGAGATTTAAACACAAGACTTACTGCCTAAATGAATGCCCTAACCGCTATGCAACTGGGCAGGAAGACATGGCAGCCAGTCAGTTTCAGGTGTTGCTTTTTTTCTGATTTGTACTAAATACTGACTTTGTCTCTGATATAGCTCAAAAGAATGGTGGTAGTCTGGAAAATCAGCCACTCAAAAAGGAGATAAAACACGTAAGTACTCTAGGGAATGTTTAATTGTGTTTTCTAAACAAAACATCTCAAATAAGAGGCAGTGAGAAACCATCTATTTCCTCCAATATTAACACTGTAATACTTGTAGTTTAGCTGTTGTTCCCTGGAGAGGAAATATAGGGAGGATTTAGATCTTGAACTGAATCTTGAATGACATTTTCTGTGGGACAAAAGGAAGACAAGGACATCTCCATCATTTTTGTATTTTTAGCCCAGAAAATATATTCCAGCTTACATAACAAATGCACTTTGGATCATGGTTTTAGAGTAACTAAACATCAAAGCACAGATTTTGCCATGAGCTTAGTTTTCACTGAAAAGAAAAAAGGCTCAGCTTTAATGATAAGAATGATAAAATTACATGAGGGATAAAATACCATTAAACAAAGGACTTGTAAAATATCAGTGACTAACTCACTGAGCTGGAAAGGTGTGGGAGTTTTTTATTGACTGTAGCTTTTTGAGGTTGTTTTAAGAACCTGTCTTATTTGAAAAATGTTTAACTATTTTCATGCAGCTATCTAAAGCATGTATCAAATTCAGCAATAATAATTTGAAGGTGTGATGACTATTAAGGCATATTGTGGCCAGATTTTGATCTCTCATGTCATTTGGCATGGAAATGGAAAATGCAATTTAATTAAAACAAACGTGTAATATTAAGCCTGAGGTCAATAAAGCTAATAGACAGTATATACTTAACAGCATAACAATGGAGAACATTAACCAGTAAATGGATTTAAAGTTATGATATAAATAATCTTTATGTCATAGTCTCAGCTCATCAACCATGGAAAAGCAATTGATAGGGGTGCTAGGAAATCCGAGTATCTTTAGCTTTTTTCTTTAGTAACAACAATGATCTTCTGGATCATTGTAACCTAAATGATGTAGTGATGTAGTAACCTAAAATGAAGCTAGTTATTCATTTAATATAGGGCCAGAAAATCATTAGCAAAACTTGGAGGGGAAGGATTAGTGCAAAGGCTGTAAAGCAGATCAGTCCTAACTCTTGCTAACTGGAAGAAGACCAGGAAGTCAAGTCCTCTCTTGTCAGACAGATGCACCCTTGCTAATTTACAAGGTCATGTCCACCCTTGCTACAGCTCAGTGAATACTGAATGAATGAACAGTTTATGTAATATTTGATGACAATTCCACAACTTGACTGAGAATTACCTGCTACACATTTGTCATGGATTGCAGTATTTCTTTCAGTGATGGCTGACAGGACATTAAGCCTATAATTCATAGAGATGAAGTCCTTAAATCTGTTTTCTACATCCTACATTAATGTTATCAGCACTGAACTCTGAGGGTTACAACACTGCCAACCTTACTCAGTTTCTGGGGAAGAGCTGAGGTCTAGATGAAACAGATGTTTCCATCCAGCACAGAGACATCTAATTACTTCTGTGCTCATCTCTGCAGCATTTGCACTGGGGAGGCTGGGCAGCATCTTGCTCAGTTTCGTAGCTCCTATGACTTTCACTCCAGTGAATGTAGGCCACAGAGCACACAGATGACAAAATTTACAAAGGCATGCTGTGTCCATCTATTTTCTCTGGAAATAGTTTCCAGAGCATCAATTACAGCAGTACTCCTCAACACACAAGCCAGTGAGCAGAATAGTTATGGCTTTTTCAGTATAACTCTTTGAAAGGATCTTTTCTGTCTTGCTAATGCTAAATTGGATTCAATTGTATTTCTTCTTTATCCCATTTCTTCTTCTCCAACTAAAAAATCTCACAGTGCCATCTGTGCCGGTCTTTCCTTATCCTCCCTGTTCTTCCCGGAGTTCTGCACCAAAAAAAAAAAAAAAAGAGTTCTGTTTTCTGTTTTGAAGTGCCAAACCACTAGTTAATACATCTGCAGAGCAAGTTAGCCCTGTTATTTCTCCACCTGACCTTTGCTCTTTACATCAAATTCCTCTACTGTTTTCCACCAGTATCTATCATTCTTTATATAAAAATAGAAGCCTCAGTTCACAAAAGATATGAGCAAGCAAGTCCCTGAAACTGTGTGGTGTCCTACTGTTCACTACCATTACATACTTATGACCAAGGGCATGTCTACACTCCAGCCTTTGCCGATCTCAGGTCTGTCAAGTTTGAACAGTGTGATTTAGACTCTTACAATTGGTTTTCAACTCTGTGAAATCCCTGAATCTACTTTCAAACATCACTCATTTACAGTACAGTATCATGGTCTCTGTCCTACTCCAGGATCCCATGTGCCAGTTGCACTTGGCTGGTCTGATTTGCACCCTACTGTACAGTATGGATGAATGATCTTCTTAGCACATCTCCACATTCAAAGAAGTCACTCAAGCTCCAGCCTTCTCGTGTCACAGCACTAACACACATTCTCTTGTTTGAGAAATAAAGTAGGTCTCTGATTTAGAAGATCTGAGCATCACACCTTTTATTCTTGTCCTTCTCCTGGAAAAGGCGCAGACTCTTAATTGCAGCCTGAGTTACAGAATGAAAAATAAACCATTATTAATGACACATGCTGACCACATCTATTTTGGAAAACACCTGGGTGGAAACATACAAACCTTGCCTAACACTGTTTTTGCTTTCAAAAAGGCCTTTAAATTGCCAATTTCTCTTGAACAGAAAAAAATTAGTCAAGCTTTCCAGACAGCTACCCACAAGTGGCTGCAGGCAGTGTGGCTGGATATGCTATTGGTCTGCATCCAAAACACCTAGTGTGGCTGGGAGACAGGAAAATAGGATTTAGGGTCATCTTTGTGTAGTTTGTCCAAGAAAATTTCTTCTTGCTGCAGGAGGAGTTCTCTTTAGAGAAGTAGGAGCATTCAGGAGGGCAAGGATGTCTTCCCTCACCGTTTGCTCAGACTTTGATCCATGTGGCCTTTCGGCAGACATCTCCAGGAAAAAAGGCTTGGAAAGTGCTTATCTGACTTTTCTGGAACAATCAAATAAATACTGACAAAATAATGTATGCTTTTCTGCATATGATAATAAGGATAACTAAAATTTCCCAGCAAAATACAGAGTGCCTTGGGTTGCCTCCGGCCTTTCCCACCATTAAATACCAGTGTTCTTTACCTTTTAATGCTTTCAGTCCACACTAGCTGATCTGCAAAAAAAACCCCACAAGAAAACAAATCAATATTGACATCAAGACATTTACACTTAGAGCCTTAGTTATTAATTTTAATAAACATGAGATTTATGCTGATTGCTTTTATCTTATTCATGGATATAATATTATTTTAATCTGCTATTTTTAATAAAGACAAATGTATCTCCATTAGTTCTTGGACTGGCTGTGCTACAATCATGGAGGTGAAATAACTGCAAATGAAATCTCGGCTCACATACTCTGCATCAGTTAAACTCATATGCTAGCAATTTGAGCACTAACTTAAGGTACCATTTCTGCAATATCTTTCTGTATGTTGTGTGTTCAGACAGGTTTTTGCAACAGGCTGTTGCAAATAGCTTCCAGATTTCTTTACTGTCACCAATAAATCAGTATTATTTACCAAAATGTGACAAGATTCAGTTATAGAGCTATTAAAATTTATGTTTGTACATTATGTATCCAAGACCATGAGATGTTACACAAAAGTTATAACTTCTGGTAGTCAGTCAGGGCAGTGAAACCCTTTTTGTGTTCAGAATAATTATGAGAAAGTCATCATGGTAATATGTGTAATGTGTTACACTGAAAGATAAAGATTAGTCCTGTAATTGAGAAACTGTTTCCATACTCAGTTTGGATTAATCTCTTTCCTCTGTAACAGGTGTGCTGTGTCATGTAAGAGCAGTGATATTGATAGGTCCTTTATATGATCCTTTCAGAACAGTGGATTATTCATCTTGCTATAGTGTGTCTGTTATAGTAAAAGACATACAGTAACTCAGTATTATCTGTGTTAAAAATATTATATTAGAAGGCTCATGCAGTCAGTTTCACAACAGAAAAATTCAAAATATGACAATTCCTTTACAATGAGAACAAAATCAAAGGAAGGAATTGGGTTCCAACAATGATGTTTTTATCCTAGAAAACTAATGAGCAGTGTCTGAAGAATTTCAGTATTTTCAGGAATAGACACATTTTGAATACATCCCAATATGGTGAGAAAGGCCAACTACCCGATGAGAAAAAAGAGTTGCAGACATTCAGGGTCTGTCTGGATTTGATGTAACTGACCTCCATAACTTTCACATACTTTAAAGCATAACAGGCATCATCTTGCTTCTGGGATTATTCTCTCTGGAGTAGCTTCTTTCTCTTTAATAGAGTGTCGTGGTCTAAGCTTAGTCGTAAATTAGAAAAGCATGTAGCCTGCTCGTTCCCCACCTCCCCCCCCCCAACCTGTCCTTCTCC
>WYDI02002215.1:0-66367 GCA_009867235.2 Psittacus erithacus
TCAAGGCCAGGTTGGACAGAGCCTTGGGTGACATGGTTTAGTGTGAGGTGTCCCTGCCCATGGCAGGGGGGCTGGAATTGGGTGATGTTGAGGTCCTTTCCAACCCTAAATATTCTATGATTCTATTATTCTTTGATTCTATGTACCAATCTACGAACTGTAAGGATTTACAGCTTGACAACTAGAATCTCCAAAACATGTAATCAAATTCTGACCATATTTCTCTGCTTTTGTATCCTCCCTGATATAACAATCATAATATTTGGGGATTTTTTTTATTATAAAACTATTTTCTAGGCATTCTAACACAAACCCCACAAGTGATCTATGGTTGCCCACAGTGATTCTGACTGCAATAACCTTAAACTTTATTATTAAATGGCACCTTTTTCTGGACTCACTGTCGTACTGCAAGGACTTGGCATAAACATGGATTAATAGTGATTTTTCTTGGAGAGAATGAGTGCCTCAGGCAATCGGTAAGAGGGTTTGAGGACCATATAAGTACTTAAAAAAAAGATTCATTTCAATGGTGGCAGCAAATGGGAAATATAATTTCTCTCCTTATTATCATTTTTATGGGGCTTTAAATTGTGAATGGTGTTTTCTGGATAAGTGACATGACAGGTTCCTGTGATATTAAACTTGATTTAACTTAGCGATATCTATAAACTAAAGAAATTTGTATGGGTACAATGGTGAGCAGGCAATGCTGTATGTGTTCACCAACATATGGATCATGTTGACTCTTTCCTTACTCTTACATATAATTTATCAAGTAACATGGGGAAATATGAGTGTGGACTGATGTCTAGGAAAGACTTCATTGCTGAAAAGTGATAAGAAGAAAGTCTGGGCTCTAGGCTGTAGGTCATGGCAGTCGGCATAAATGTGCATTACGACATGTCTTGTAGATAGACCATGAGCCCATGGGACATGATTTCATTTCACCTCTGGATATGTAGTGCCTGCTACTGGAAATCCACAGATAATAACCATTAGCTAGGAGGATCTGTCCTTGTAAGCAAAGGTTGCAAAGAATGGCTGTATTAGCAGGAATATAATCTGAAATAATTGGGAAGTTCATGATATGGAAACTGAAGCATGAAAGTGGGAAGGAGATTTTCCTAGCAGTGGTCCAGAGAGAGCCAAAGGCCTTTTGCTCTGCATTCTTCTACAGTTCTTTATTGGAGAACAAAATGCGTGCTTTGGAAGAGACTTGGGCATGGCCATGAACCTCTGTAAGGCTGGGAAACCCAGCAGACTGCTGCTTACTCACATTGAACTATGAAGGCCAGTATTTTTTTACCTAGGAGAGTTTTCTACAGGTATTTTTCAATCAATAAAATGAATTTTCTTTCACCATTAAAAATGCTTACAGCTGTCAGGATGAGGAGTGTAGGGGAAGGTCCTTTTGATATATGGCAGGGCTAAAAACCTGGACATTTATCTATTTAATAACACGTCCAGTTGCCAGATTTACGCACACATTGTATTTTGCTCAATAGTAAAATTTACAACTCTCCTTTTGGACAGCATAATTCTTTCCCTCTGCAAGGAGAAAACTATATCCAGGGGGAAAGGCAAATTTCCTTTAAAGATCAGTCTGTTGCTTTGTGAAATGTTTGAAGTATATTTAAGACATTATTAATTATGTTAATAATATTTGTTTGTCACTAAAGCTGCATAGAGCCTTTGTCTGCAGTGGTCTCTTTTATTCCATGTAAGCTTATTTGAGGCCATGTTTGAAAGAAAGTATTTATGTGTCTTGCATGAGACAGACAGCAAGTGAGGTTTTTAAAAGCAATGAATGCTTTGGAAGTAATAGCAGTAACAGCCAGGATGCTTTGGTGCTTTTGAATGAGTGCTAGCAGCTTTTCTGAGTTGTTAGGCGGCTAAGTGTCCTCCAGAGCATTTCCTGTGGTCCTTTATCTGGTACTCCAAAGTCAGACATTGTAAGCTGCACTTCATGGGGGTATAGGCAGCCTGTGTGTTTGGGCTGTGTAGAGGAGAAAAAGGATGGGGAGGGATGTGGGAAAGAGATTTCTGGAACCAAAGGAAAAGGTCGAAAACATCTTATAGCGCAGAGACTGGTTCCCAGGAGGAAATGGAAGCACAAACAGCAATGAAAATCAAGCATTTTTTTTATCTGCTGAATGTGAGTGAAGGGGCTCCAGCAAGTTCCTGTAAGTGCCTTGGCTACACTGAAATGAATAGCAATTGTGCAGAGCTAGGTAGGTCTAATCAGGACCCAGCTCCTCCTTGGACTCTCCTAAAGTGGAAGAGGGAGAGGTAATGGTAAAAAATAGAATATTTATATACTGATTATATACTAAGTTCACAGTAAGAAAGGGATTGCTGCTGCTGGGGGTATATAGGGCATGCTTTAGTACACAGAAACCCTCTTAACTCTGTGCTTAGAAATCCTGACAGGTGAAGAGCTACTGGTCTCACTGGTCTCTCTTTCTTGTCAGCTTTCCAAAAGGATGCTGAGGAGCCGATGGCTGAAGTGTCAGGAAATAAGGTACGTCTCTGATGTCTGGAGCTTCACTAGATCAAGCTGTTTCTGCTTGGTATTTCATTCTAAGTCAGCCTTGGCATCTGATGAAAACAAAGCTCCTAAATCACATATACAGGTGTGCTTTTGTAGAACTACTCAAGGAAATATGGCACGCAGAGGCACAGTAAATAATAATCTGCTCCCCTTTGGTGCAGAGGAGAAGAAATTCACTTCAGACAGTCTCTGACCTACGTCTGTTTCCTAAAAGGTGTTTCTGAACAGAAAATCATACAAAGGTACAGCAGAAAATCATACCCCTTTATAGGAACAAAGTTTATAAGAGAAAGGTTTGTGAAGGTGGTTAGACATAGGGGCAGCAAGATATCTAGAGAGGTTTTCAAGAGCTTCTCATTGTGTAATTTTCATTTTAAAAGGAGTTAGAGAAACTGGGCACTTATTGACGTCTCAGCAGATGCCTTTTTGTGTCTTAAGTTGCCTTTGTAATCTTAGCCCTGCAGGGCTGTGGACATTTCATTCTGTCATGCTTTGTCCTCTTGCAGTTCTGCTGTTGCACTGAACTAAATGATCTTTCTGGAGCCAACTCTGCTGCTTTTGCATAAGATGCAGGAGGGCAATTGTCTTTCCTAAAGATATGCTTCACACAAATTACAGCTGTGGCTTAAATGCACATCCAGGCGCCGCTCAACACCCAAGTTTCTGTACAGTCATTTCTAACCCATCCTGAATTCACCCTTTTCATAACTAATTTAATAAAAAGGCAAAACAAATGTAACCCTTCAGGCTTTTAAGATTCTTTAAGGCTAAAATTGCTTGGGCGGTTTCCTCAGCCAGAATGAATCTCAAATCTAAACTGAATGATGGTTTTACTTTGATCTTGCGTTTTGTCTGAGGCATTCCAAATCAACCCCACAAAGTGAGCAGGGCTTAAATGGGATTCCTCTAAACAGTCATCATAGCCTCTTCATTCCAACACTAAGCGAGTAAATGTGAAATGATACAGGATTGTATGATTGCAGCCAGACATTATAAGCAATAATTATCTGTAGTCTGTAGCAATGCTTGTGCTGTAATCTCATACCGCATTGTAGACATGCTGTCTATTTTGCCTTCCTCATACCAGAAGCTGTCTGTCGTAGTAAACTGCTCTGAAGCCTCTCTTTTCCTGTGTATTAACATGATTAACTAGGTAAACTTAGCCTGCCTGGATACCTGAGTGAACAGAAATGTTAATACTGGTGTCTTGTTTGCCGTAATTAATCCAGTCTTTCCTTCAGTATTTGCCTTGGGTTTGCAGTTTTCTCTGGAATCCTGCAAAGATGTCTGCCCCTATACTAAGTGTGTATCAAGGCCTGATGATTATTATTCAGTGTGACAGTGGGATGGCTGATAAAATAAATGAGGAGAATAAATAGCAGAATTAGTTTTTAATTTCTTTTTCCCTTGATTGCTCTCACTATGTGTTTGAAGAGGCATGAAATTATGGTAGCTCTCCTATATTAAAATTTGCCAGGAATTCGCATGGATTCACTTGCAGAAGGGTAATCTCACAAGATCTGTTACAAAGAGAGAAAGAAGGAAGGCAGGAAATTCAGATGCAAAAGTGAAAAATGGCCTGATCTTGAGTATTTTGTTTCTAAGCCTTCATGTCAAAGTAGCAGGATGTTAGTCATGTTTGTAACATGTAAGATTTTGATACCACTCTGTTCATTAAATTCCATGTTTTGCCTGAGCAAATCCCACAGTATTCACAGCCCTATAAGCATGACAGGATCTGTGGATGTATTTATCACTTCCTATAATCTGACACTCAGAGGTTTGCATTTATCTGCATTGGTAGCATTCTCTCTAAAGATATTCTGAATCACACAGGGCCAAATCATGTCAAGTTTTCAGTACTCATCTTAACATGATGGACATTTAACAAATACTCTGTTCACCAAACTAGTCTATGAGCTGATCCACAGATGGTCAGGTTGCTGTAGTTCACAGGGCAGAGTGGTCGTGCATACATATACCTGCTCATCTGATACTGTGCTCTCTTGAGTGCTGATCTGATGTCTAATTCTGAGGAGCCAGTGTTGCTCTTGTGCAGGTCTTACATGCATAAATCATTGCTCATTTTATTTTCTGATATGAGTGATTGATTAATAAACATTTTAGTAATGTATATTGCGTCTTATGACTGGTGTATCTGAAATGCAAAACTTCCCTGCTAGGTTTTACACCTGTGATTTTATACCAGTTTCTTTTCTACAGAATCCAAATGTACCATTTTTGTTTAATCTTATCCTGAAAAGGCACCAGCAGTTTTATTAGGTATATTCTAGTTTGTTTGAGAGAAAAGAAAAATTGATAACTTTACAGATCTTTCTTGCTAAAATGTTCTATCTCTTTTTGGTGAACTTGTTTTCATAGTGGATTTTTACACTGGCGGGCTCTTAGGAGTTATTTAAATAATCCATATAATACAATCTTTCTCTTTGGGTTTTTTTTTTAAGCAGGTGTAGCAGTTTGTAAACATAGGACTAAAACCACTGTTTTGTTATGCATTAAATGGCCGATAGATGGCTGAAATTTGGTCATTTTCAGTCAAAACAGCCCTGGCCTAAAATTCCATCTAATTACTTTATTCTGAGTCTCTTATGCTACCTAGTAGCTAGCATGTGCTTATTATATGATGTAATAATATGGATCCAACAGACTATGCTAGCTTCTTTAGCCCTACTTCAGCTTATGGAGTAATGCAGCTACAGAACAAACTTTCTCCACCATTAAGCCTTTTCTCATGATTGTATATAATACTCATGTTCATGGGAGAGGTGTGGTCACACTGAGAAAAGCACTTTTAAAGTGTGGCTAAAAGTAAAATAACCCAAACAATTGCAAAACCAATTTGTAGTCAGGATTAGAAGCTGATTTATAAACTTCATAGCTTACTTTTCTCTTCTTGATTTAACAAAACATAACAAGCCTCAATTCAGATTGGCTCCGTTGGTTAGCAATACTATGCCCCTTGAATTTAAGCCAAATATAGCTTGTATTTCTTGTGCAGAGATTTGCAATGAAAAAAAAAGGCTTCCAAATACTTAAGCAGAAATTAATTTAGACCTGGAGCTGAACTTTGTTACAGCAAAATGGTTGGCAGTTTTACAGTGACTTCTGTGGAAAGCAGTATCATACCCCAACGTTTTTATTCAACTGTTCCCATCAACATTTGCGTATAGAAATCCATGCTGCTCTCCATTGCCATCTTCTGTCCTAGGTCTTTGAACTCTTAAACCTAAAGTGTTTATTGACAGGCTGTAAACTCCTGAAATAACAGGAGGCTTTGCTAACACAACAGCAGGCATGTGGTTGAGGGGTAACAGCATGTGCTAGGTTTTATCATGTCACAGAAAGGAGATGCAGTTGAGATGTATACCCTTACCTGAGAGCTCAGCAGGGTGCACACAGACACTGAATCGCATGAGTAGTAAGTGCAGAGAAATACTTTAATTCTTTTTTCTCATTTTTGAGGAGAATATTTTGATTTCTCCAGATTACAAAAAAGACAGCTGCAAAATGGAAAATATATGCCCCATATTTGCTATCCCATGATAGATCTCACAGTAAGGTGCAATGGAGGATGCGTGATGACAGGCTTTGCCTGTATGTTACTTCCCTTAGCACACACTGAATGCAAGCTGATAGAGCAGAGGAGCGGCTCTGCGAGGGACCCCCGGGCAGACAGGGGTTGCGAGGACCCTCTAAATGCCACCCTCAGTGCATAAGGGCTTGCAAAATCTAAATAAATTTATCAATTATGGTGATGTTTAATGGTGAGGAGATGTGAGAGGTGGGAACTGCAGGAGGTGCATACCTGCTTGGTGTGAAACTGCACCTTCCTTCCTTCAGAGGAAGATGCATCCTGTGTGACGCACGTGGACTAAGCAATGCATCTACTATGGAGGTATGCCAGTGTGTGCCTGTATGAGTTTTCAAAAGAGAGAATATTTGGTCAGATTCCAGTAAATGTGCTCATTCATTGTAAAAATAGTAAAAATTGTCTTTTAAGGTCTAAGTTATGTGTTCTTCCTTCTTCCTTTCAGTTCCCAGCTAATACATATGCATTGCTTACGTTTTAGAGATGTGTTCAGTCTCATTTTTGTGGCAGTGACAAATGCTTTTATAGTTAATAAGAAAAAAATGTTGATTTGCATCACTTGCAGAGGAGAAGAAACATTTTTTTTTGAGTGACTTGCAACCACCAGCTCTCCCAGGGCAATATTTTGTTACTAAAGAAAACATTTTACCAGTGACTTGGCATTAGCTTCTCCTAAAAAAGATAACTATGTGAAACTGTGATTTCTGGGCCCGAGAGGCCAGTTCTAAATTCCACAGTAGTTGGATGCATGTGTTTACTATTACTTTGTCGCATGTTTGTTTAACCATATCTGTTAATATTACATTACAAGACAACTCCAGGTTCATTTTATGTGGGTTTTATTATAGTTTATTTTTGCACACGTTCCATTCTTAATGAGCCTCTGAGTACTTTGTCATGTATATTGCACCATGTAATTATTAATTTATGTTTATTTTTCCTGCCTGTTCCCATGTATGTTCAGCATGTATACACAAATTCCAATCTTTTACTGGAGCAGTAAAGGAGATTATGCTGCAGATTATGTTAAGCGTTATTCTGAATGCTATTTTAAAGAGACGTACAGAACTTCACCTCTAGTTCTCTCTATGGCTTCCAGATGCAGTCCTCACGATCAGCAAGCTTGTTTCCTTCATCTAGCTGTAGTCTCCCAGCTTGTCCTTATTTGCATTTCTTTCCCTTGGAATCAATCTTTCTCTTGATTCTTCTGCATCTTAGTCACATGTTTTTATCCAGGTTCTGCAGCAACACACTGAGAACCACAGACGCAGCTGCTTGAAGGTTAAGGGTCCATGCCGACCCATAGGAACTGCCCTTTACAGATAATTCTAGCTTTAGCTTTTATGAATATGGCTTTGATTGTGCTATTCATATGCAATGATCTGTACCAAATAAGAGCTGTGACAGGAGATAGAATACACTCAGGGAGGATGGTGACCTCACTGCTAACTCCTCCATAGCCCCTCGCAAGTGAGTTTGCGTGAATTCAGATTCATTAGAAGCTCTGAACTTCTGCATGCCTCCATGGGAATGTCAAAAGGCATGTTCTGGATTGAGGCTTTATTTCTTGATGAGTTTCTAGCTCAGTCAAAGCTGTTGTTTCACAGCAAAAACAGATGCAGACTGTCACCTCTCATGGCAACTTAGTACTGTCCAGGCCAGCAGTGGCTCAAGCAGTTGCCTGCAGCTTGACTTTCACAGAGTCTCCTGGGCCAGCCTGCCTTCCACAACAAACAGAAACTATCTCACGAGGGGCTCATCTGAGCTGTCATAGCCATTGGCAATATGGCTTTCTCATGCAGGGGCAATGGTGTGGTGCTGTTCAATGTAGAAACTCACAGTTTGGCACTCTCTTGCATGAACACTCTATCTCAGACTCAAATATCTATTAAATATCTCTGAATTCACAGGGCTGCATAGCATCAGAACAAGTCCTTGACAAACTGCTTTCAATACAGCGGCAGATGGAAAAAAAAGGAAAAATATGAAGATATGCAGGAATGTTTCTCAGCTTGAAAAAAGCAGAAAAAAATCCCATTCACTAGGGAGAAACTTAAATTCATCCCACAATTCAGTCCTCCCTTTATCTGCTTCTGTCTGCCAATTCAGAACAGTCACAGACCCAAAGCCTACATCTACAGGAGTAATACTGAGGAAACATGGCCATGTTTGCCATTGGCCTGAGGTATGTCACTGATTCATACCCACTGACGTGCCCATCCAGAGTCCTTTCTTTTTTATGTGTTAACCTTATTAGGAAGATGAACAGAATGCTGAACCTTCTGAGTCTGTCAGTATCTCTTTTGCAGTTGCTGTACAAGGTTACACTAAATTGGATTATAAGATTTTTCTGAAACCACAGTTTTTGTTTCATTTTAAACTTTCTCCAAAAACTAATACATTTCCTCTTCTTTCCAAATCAATGAATAGATCCCCATATAGTATCTTAAGTTTTTTAAATGGTGGATAACAGCATATCCATTAAGAGAGAGTCTTTAAGCCCCGCTTGAGTTTATCCTTATTTTGATGGTCAATGTTCTCAAACAATTTGCCCGCAACAAGGAATTCTGGGAAGAGATGGAGAATCAGTTTCATTTGTTAGAGGACCAAGTAGAGGTTGCAGTGGTTGTTGAGGTAGATGGCACAGCTCACAGCTTGGGAAAAAATATTGCATTGTCAGGACAGCAAGAAAGCAACAAACTGTTAGAGAAAGGTAAGAAATCTTTGGTGATAATTTGGATTTGTGAAGAGACCTGAATTTGATGATTTGCTAGTGTAGATAAAAGCTAAAAGCTATTAGCTAAAATAGAGAATGATAGGAGACTATAAACTTTCTTCTTCTGTTCAAAATGGGATGATGCTGAGACACATGAAAGGAAATGTTACTGAGAGGAGTGAGAAAGAAAGATAAAAGTCTGAAATTGAGAGTGCTTACAGGGTTGTCAGCAAAGAGATGAAAATTAAAACTAGATGCGAGAGTAAGGCTGCTCACAGACTGGGGTTATATCATCCTAGCCAGCTCATCACAAATTCCTCTTGGGATCTGCTTCTCTCTTTCCTGATCCATGTAAAAATCTCTTCAAACTGCAGGTTATCTCTTATCACAGTAACGGAATAAAAAGTTGTCTTGAAGGGATTCAGGGCCTGCAAGGTCCTGCTTTTGGAAGAATCATCAGTGTGTATGCTTTTCAGACATTATATTCTCTGTGAGTTTCATATGCATTCATACGTGGTCATGACTATTACACGGTTTTCTGAAATCTAAGTGAATTTTGTGGTATTCAAGTGTAGCACAGGGTGACAGTTTTCTTGATGCTAGCTATGGAAGAAAAAGATCTAAACCCAAGTTTTTATTGACTTATATGTGCATTTTAATGAAAACACTTTTCATATGATGAATACTTAGCTATGGTATGATTATTTTGTTGAGCTGAACTGAAGGGCATTAGTGGCTTCAGAGTACTTGTCTTGGCAGCTGTGACAAAACCTAAAGTCAGCAGTATTCCATCTGACTATTTTTACTGGAAGACCCTGTGAGAGGAACACCCAGCAGACTGAGAAGAGATCCTACATTAAAGAAGAACTGCTAATCTATTTAAAAAGAGCAGGAAAAGGTATATGTGTGAAGACGAGTTCTACTTACGAAGTACCTAATGCTCTTGTGTACTCTTCTCATAGTTTTCTTAATCCAGCTACTTTCCCTTATGGGACTTTGATTTCCACACTTTCCAGTGGTCACACAAGTACCTTGTTTGCAGCATTGATGTGAAGTAAAATTAGGCAAAGGAGCAGGATGATCACTTTATCAGCTGAGCAACTCAGTAACTAGATTAGGGATCTGATACCTTGACAGATCCCCAGATCTTTCATTGCTGCTTGCAGGAAGAGCTCTGACAACACACTTACTCAGAAACCCCATACCACAGTGGCTGGGTTTTTTTTAATTGATGATAAGGTTGGTATGCCTAAACTGTTTCAGTCTGACAGGTCTTAGAATCTACCAGTCCCATTTCTGAGGCCAGGCCTTGCACCAGTGTTTTAAGATTACTTGAGAACAGCCCAAAAGATTGGATATGCTCTGATAATGTCCAACATATTCAACTGTCAAAGGGACTTAAAGCCAAAGATTTCTAGCGTTTTGTTTTCAGGGGGCCTGAAGTGCCTCAGTGGTCAGCTCATGAAACAGCAAATGTGAAGGGGTATCTAAGGATTCAAGTTTATGAGCCTACAGAAAGTTTTTACTTCTGAGGTGCCTCAGCAGAGCAGTTGGAGCTTTACTTCATTTTTTCCTGAATGTGCCTAGCCTGAGGCTCCTACATGCTTCCTAGGATCTGCTCCATAAGTTTAAGACATGCAGAAGATTTTAGAAAGAGCATCTATAGTGAGTATATTCTTATAAGAAAAGAAAATCTGAAAAATCCCAATCAGAACCATCTATGTAATGTATTACAATAATAATTTCTGTTTCAAATATTTAACAACCAGCTTCACTGTTTGAATGGGGCAAAACCTTCAATAATAAAATTACCTCAGTCTTGATTTCACAAACAACATTGCAGAACAGCTATAATTTCAGTGCCTCAACTACTAAATCTTCTTATGAGAAACAGCCAAGGAATAAATGATATTTGTTTACTTAACTATGATAAGAACCCATCCCAGAACCCAAGACCATAGAAGGCTGAAGCTTTGACGTAGTATTAAGAAGGCAGTGGTGTTTCCTCATTATGGACAACACCGAGTTAACAGCTGTGACTGGAAAAGTCCTTTGGTCATTCCATATAAAGACAGTTGCCAGGGGGACATTCCAGCTGTTGTAGTAATGTTTTGCCTTCTTTAAATATATACCACTGATAACTTCAATGCAAGACTTTTTTTTTTCATTTCTTGTCCTCTGCCAGTGGATAATGTTGCTGTGAGAGCCTTTATGAGGAATTCTGCATTCCTCTACAGAGATGTAGATATGCCACCGGTTTATTTATTAACTCCTGCAATAAGGACTAATTTGGTGACCACAGCAAAAAATCTATCAGAGGTCATTGGATCAGATTTATAATTTCTAAATCTAGTAGAAGAATAAATAAAACACTCTGGGAAGCTTCAGAATTAAACTCACCATAGAAATGAATGATTTCTATTATTAATCTTAAGAAAAAGATTTTATTTATACCATAGTATTAAAGCGAAGTGTAAGTAGTTGTCCATTATCTGCTGAATGCTAGTAAAGTGTGTTCTGCCAGAAACTAATGCTTCTTTTATCAACACTTTCTACTTAGTAACTGACCTCTAGTTCCTGTAGGAATAATTAGGATCACTGATGAGAGTTATTCATGCTTTCAGACTCCTGTGAATAACATGATGATGTGATTTCCTGACTAGATGTAACCCAGGGGCAGGCACTGAAGAATAGCTGATAGTGATTAAATGTAATTTTATAAGTTTGCTTTCATTTCCTACAAGGCTCAACCCATCCTTTGTGTTACAGCAGTTACTTAACTCTCCTGTAGACCTTTAGGTTATAGAGGGGGTTAGTCATTCATGCTGAATAGTGGGCACATTAATGATAAAGGCTGATTATGTGCCACTTCTTTTCAGAAGTTTTTAAAGAAACATCTTTCTGTGCGCCCAAGTCAAGTGATTCTGTGTTGGAATTCCCTGCAGTGTTACTCCCCAGTCATAAAACATCAGGCAGAGAGGACAGAGCTTTTAAACTAGGCTGCATTGTCTATACAAGGCAATAACTTTGGACAATGATACACTCCCAGAGAAGATGAGTAACTGTTTCTTTTAGTATTATTATGCACTAAATGAGCTGTTAATTTTTCAGTCTATTTAAAATTCATATGTTTTATAGCACTAATATTTTATATCTCACCTTTGCATCAAGACATATCTTAGTAGCTGTTCCAAAGTTAATATTAAGAAGCTGTTTCAAACTCTTTACATTTTAAAATAATCCTTACATTTTTTGCTGTAGTTTTCTCCACACATCCTTTTCCTCTGGACTCCCTGTAGACTGAAACACCTCCAACACCTCTGCAATACCGATAAGGCTAATTTTGCGCAGGAAAGGCTTGATTGACTTTGTGGAATCAGTTTGAGACACGTACATGTTGTCTGTGCTGGCATACATATCTTTTTGGACATATTATTATTCTGACACTTTTGTTCCAATAAGCCTTCAATAAAAAAATAGTCTTCTGTGGGTGCATGCATATATCCCTCCCATTGCACATCTCTTACAAAGTATATTAAACTTCTGGAGCCACTGGAACTCTGCCACCTTATGGGTGTAAGGCAATGGCTCTTTATCAATGTAGCCATGAGAACAAATACTTCTGACAGAATTTGAGAAATAATTTCTTTGACATGTTTATTAATTTCTGCAGCTCCAAAAAGTCACTCATCTCTTTTTCCTCCAGGGATGAGCAAAAAATAAATACCTGTCATAACGAGCTCAGCTACAAATAAACTTGGAAATGTCTCAAGCAAAATCTGAGCTATTTTTGCTTCATATTTGGGTTGTTTCACTTTAATAGCAGACATTATTTTCAGAGCTCTGGGAGCAATTGCAGCAGATCATCCACACATCTCTTTCCTAAAGATTGTCCAGCTCCCCTCTGCAGTGGCTGTAAAATGCTGTACTCACTGATCTCTTGGGTTGCTTCCTTTGACTATCATTGTAATGGCTTCAACTGGATTAAACTTTCCATGACTATGTTGCCCTGAAGCACATTGCACCCAATCCCTAGGAAACACCGCATTGCCTGGCTATTAAACAGTGTAGAGAATGAGGTGCAGGTCATCTGTGGCAAACAGAAGACGCAACATCCCAAACCATTTTGCTCCCCTCCTGGAAGTCTCAGTGTCATTTCAGTGAACACAGGTGATTAAGTAGGTGGGAATCCTCTACTGTAGCCCTTGGTAGAGAGAGAGATGAAAGAAATCATTGCTGCCTTTGAATGTCTGGGCTATGCCTATGCCATCAGTGCATGGAAAGCTTGCCAGTTCTGGGGCCAGGGCACATGTACCATCCACTTTCTGACTTCCTGTGAGGTTGAAGCTCAGACTTGTTTTAAACATCACCTCATTCTCATACTTCTGCAGAAAAGCTGTAAATTTGTCAGCCAGAGATGAGGTACAGTGTGTCAAACATTTAAGTTTAGACACAGTAGTGACAGGCAGATCATTTGACTCATCCTATGTATTACACTGAGGTGTGCTACACACAGTGAACTAAAAATGCATGAAGTAAAGACAAGGCATGATGTTTGTTTTCAGGGCTGAACTTGGAAGACTATGCATAGTGTCAATAGGGTCTGAACTACTTGCTCTGCTTGCTTATCCAATGATCCAGTGTTCTGATAAATATCTCTCCCACCTTTACCCCAAATCTCCTTTTCAGACTTCAGCCCAGAAAGTCTAACAGAGTTAACAACAGCGCACTCAGGCAACCTGCCCCTATAATACCTGTCAGCGTTGTCACAGAAAAGAATGTATGAAGGGGAATGTATCTAGAAAGACGGTATATATATCTGGAAACAATGCAATTATTCAGCTCAGAATTAATGAGTTTCCAGGACAGCCTTTCCCTCATCACCAAACTGTGCTTCTTTTTTGACTGCAAATGGCAAGGCCTTAGGTTTATGTCATGTCGTAAAGAGGCTGTCACGCGTCTTTAATGACCGTACATAGCAGAACCTTAGTTTTATGTCTCAAGGCTGATGTCCACTCTTTATACATGATTAATGTGTTTTACAAAGAGTACTTTGACCACAGAACCCATCTAGAAATGGGACAATAACTGGAAAAAAAGTTCTGAAAAGCATGGATGAAAGAATGGATCTGACTAAAATTTGGGAGCAGATATTGCATCTTCCTGTGAGTGTCTGGATTTGTCTTTCATGTGTTTGAAGGCTAGTGTAAAACAAACCAGGAATAATAATAGAGATGTTTACCAACTTGTACATATAGAGGTCTATGACAGTAAATTGCTTCAGACTGGCTTAGAAATTTCTGTGCTTTGTTCCAAGTAAATTAAAAAATATGCCTTTGAGCATGTTCATGAGTTTGTATACCTCTTGTCGTGCAGTGTTCACTCATCGATCTGTCAAATCAAACAAAAGTAGATTATGATTTGGCCAGATGGCTTGCAAAGACCATCCTTGAATATTAGGTGTCAGGAAGAAAAAAACGGGAATTAATTTGTTGAATGCTTAACGTAGCTCATGTTCAAAATTACTGAATTAGGTCTTAGTCACTTGTCTCTCAAATGAATTCAGTAACAGTGCTTCCTGAACTGAGCCTAGAAAATGTCTCCTTTTTGGCCACTCATCTTCAGTTGTCAAGGTATATAGGAACAATTGTTGTTACTGTCAGAACTGACATGAAACATCAACTACAATCCTGGATTAACTTCCCGTTGGATGTCTCACAAACTGCTTTCACAAGCAGTAATCCTGTCTCTCTCTTATTTCCACAGGCTCATTTCTTGCCTTTTTCTTTGTTTGCTTGAGGATTGTTTGGGTTTTGTTGCTATTGATTTTGTTCTTTGTTTATGGTTATTTTATTATCCTTTCTTTCTAAAATTGTGACTAGGCTGCATGGAATACATAAATTCCACTTACAGCTTTGCTGACTGGGAGGAGAGGATCTTTGGCTCTGGTAAATCTCAGATAGCCAATGCATTGCTCTGACAGGCTGCAAGTGGAAGTAGAGAATGGAAGCAGAATCTGTGTTTTGCTCAAGCAAGGATTAATGCCACTCTACTGTCTGAATTTACAGTGAACTCTTTCCCTGGTGATCTTACACATTGCTTTTACTGCATTCAGTAAGGGCAGGAACGCTCTGAACCCTGACATCCTGCAGATAAGTCGTAATAAAAACCCAGATCAGGTGGTGCAACCTGTATGGGACATAGCTCCTTGAAAGGTTGAACTACACCAAAAGGATCACTGAATGTGACCAGAGACAGCAAATACTGTTTTGTTTGTTCATCTTGCTCTCAGAACAAGTTATGCCTAAATGTGGTTCAGCAACATGTGGCAAATGAATCTTCATCTCTTGCTGGGATGAGACCTGATGTGCAGCCCCTTCCCATTACCCCTGTAACCGAAGCTTGAAAACTGGAAATCCAGATGTGGGAGCAGGTAAAGAAGGGTGGTGCAATCCCTGGGATGGAGGCAGGATAGCAGAACATACTTTCCCACAGATTAAATGCTGCCATAATGACCAACTTAATTGTAAGGTTTAAAAACCCCTTATTTTAGATTTTCTAATTATAACCTCAAGATATCGACTCAGTCTAATAAGGTGATAACTGTATCCTTGAATCCATATACTGCAAGGCCAGAGACCCAATTATTTTCTTTTTTACACCAAATCATACCCGAGCATGATCGCCAAGTTGTTTCTTTTTATCTTGGCTATAATGACAGATCCACAATTTGTTGAGTATAGTGGAATTTTTTCCATAGATTTCTATGGATTTTGGATTAAGAATGTGGTATTTGCTTAGATGTACAACATAGGAGTCTATATTGTAGGAGGATATACTCACATTTAAATGGTAGCAAAATCCAATGCAAACTGTTATGCTTCTCAGGCTCCCTCTGATGCTCTGGCTGTTAAAGAGGAATATATATGTGTATATAAACTGCTGCTGGAATTTGTCCACAGGACCAAATATGTTTTGTTCCTCAGAGAAATCCAAGTGCACCTCAGACAAGAGGCTAAATACCTTGATTGCCTAAGATGGCAAAGGAACCGGAGGAACATTTCATTCACTCCAGGTGTACCAATTTGGGGGTTTTGTCCTTCATGTCCTCACCTCTGCTGATGGAGATTGGGTTCATACTCACTGAAAGCAAAGGGCTAGAGTTTCATCTGGTGATACTTTAATAGCTCTCAGATGAGGTACCTTAGATGAGCACCAAGCCTAGTGGAGCCACTGCTGTAAACTTCAGTGAGTGAGAGGAGAGTCGGAGCCATTCATGATCGTTAATATAAGTTTGCTGGCAGATATTCATTACACATGCATTACATAAACACATATAAAATCAGAGTTTGCATGATTTATATATATATATCTCACTTTAAATTAAACACATACAAATCATAGGTCAAACTCATAAGAGGCAACACTGAAATCAGTGGAAGAAAATTGGGATATAGAGACTTTTAAAACTTACTTTTGCTTTATCCTACTTGGATGTTGCTCAGAATAGAATTTGCTTCAGTGAGAATAGTTAGGTGAGAACTGACTGCTTTCCTAAGGAAAAGATTTGAGATTACACTGTTTGAATCAATAACAGAGCAATCTTTAGGTTTCTGAGTATATAACCACAGAATAAATGAAGCAACTATGATTTCTCATGCACTCCATTTTTGTTTTTCATTTGAATGAACAAGCTCACATACTTAAAGAGCTCTTTGCCAACAGCAATAAAACACTTTGTGCCAAACTGCTATTGCTTATATTGTAATATTACATTGTGACTTGGGCTATATTTCTTGTATTTGGTACTTTTGTTTGCGCATTGTTAGGCTTGGCTGGCTACAGTACTAGTGTACTCAGGACTGGCAGATTCTTTCACTCATTTCACAGTGTAAATATGCATTTTCACAAAGCAGTGATGTTTTTTTTGGCCCAATGAATTCAGACTCTTGGCTATGGCTTATATGCAATGGTTAGTGGAGATAAGAAAGGGAGGAAACTCCTGCTTAGATCTCTTTGTGCCTATAGTTACTGTATGAAATGAATGAGGCTAATTAAAGACTGACATTCTGGTGGCTCTTTTAGGTATAATCTAGACATTTTCATGAGAAAAAAGAGAGAAACAATTGAATAAGCAAAATTTTGCTATTCAATTTTGAGTAGAAAGTGGTTTCAGCTGGCAGAAATAAAGAGTTTTATTAATCTCAGTGGAATTTCTCAGGCTAACAGGGTTTACAGCTGAGAATCCTGTTCAGAACTTAAATTTCTATTGTAATGTTTTTTCGATGAGAAAGGGAAGCAGATTTGTCTGTTCTGAAGAAAACAACAAAAACACAAGCACAACAAATCCTTAGCTATATTTTCTCTAATAATCTACATCACAGGCATGTTATCTTACACCTATTTCACCTCAAATACGCCTAAAAGCCTAGGCAACACATCTTGGACAGCCTTTTGCACCTATGGAACACAAAGGCTGGCATTTCTTATAATTTGAGATATATTTGAGAAGTAAAATTGGATACACATATTTGAGAGGGTTCTGCATCCGTACAAAGCACCTGCCTTGAAATATGAAAAGGTCTGCATTTCCTGCTGTACTTTGTTATCCTTTAGAAAGTTTCTTCACTGATAAGTTGTACCATCTGTTGGGCAATTTGTCTAGATACCATCTTGCCAGCAGCACTCCTGTGTTTAGTCTTGTTGCAATGTGTACTACTACAGTAGATAGGCACCTGTCTCCCTTCTTTTTTGTGTGTTTGATGGGATCTGGAGGGAAAAAGCCTTTTTTTCTCTTCTTTTTCTTTCTAATAATTTCAATTTCTCTTATTTGCTTTCTCTGTGTAAAACACAAAGAAGGTTTTGAGACAAACCATTCAAAGAGATCGTTTAAAAAAGCATCTTTTTTCTTTCTAAACATTATTTTTTGGGGGGAAGGAAGTGCAGGGGAATGGGATGATAAATGACATATTAAATTTGTTTTCTTTCACATAAAACCATGTTAGCATAGTCAGGAAAGTTTCTGATTCAATACTATTCATTTTAGGGCTTTTTTCAAAAAGTTAGTGTTTCTTTTGTATCCAAGCAGTTTTATCTAAAATTATAAGGATGAAACTGGGCTCATAGTGAATAAAGTGATGCCAGAAGTTTCCCACTGTACCATACCAGCTGGGACATAGCAAAGATGTTATGTATCATCAAAGCCTTGCACACTTGCAGGTCATGGGACTGTCTGTCGCTCTTCATAGTTGCCATGACACATGGATATGTGTCTCTTTCTGAGTCCATAATGCTGATACTATCATCTGGAGGAAATGCAGTAGCCAACTTTAAATTGGAAGTAATCCACTGAGAAATACAAGGCATGTCCAGATAGTAACATTCACCATACCTACAGTGGAATATGCCATGGTGAGAGTCCAATATCCTTGCTGACTAACTGAAACCTTCAATGTATACTTACTCATAGCTGGCAAAAGGGCACTACGTAGCAATGGCAGGAGGAACTTCACCCTCTTTAGTCCTCTTTAGTATTTCTGGATAGCTTTTATCACACTGTGCTCCTTTCATCTGGGAAAAGAAAATAATTTAAACACCTCATAAGAAATAAAACCTAGAATTAGTAGAGTGAAACAAAAGTATAGCAGGATCCTACAATTATTATGAAGAAATAACCTAATTAGAAGTAAGTGGGGAAGATGCAAGGCAGAAGGACACATGCTTATTCCAGTCCACACAGGAAAGTTATCCTAATCACACTTTCTTCAGCCAAAACGGTACTTTAAGTAGCAGTGCAAGCTGAGTGTGTTTTAAACATAGTACTGCTTCCAGCTTTGGTTATTGAGACAGGTCAAGAGGAAAGCACAGTACTTGCAGCTGACCTTTCTGAGCACTGTGTGGAAAATGATTGACAGCTCTTGTTTGGCTTAAGTCTGCAAGAGCTATGAAGTAACGTAACACAAAGTCATTTCTCATTCAGTCCCAGTAGGAACATTAAATGTTTCATATTTTTTCAAAAGTCACTGAAGTTACAAAACTCATTACATTCTATTTTAATTTTATCCACTTTCTTCCTTTTCTTCACTAGATAGCAATTACTGGTGAATATATATATTCAAGAGAATCTGCATTTTCTTTCTAGCCTGAAATCTAATATGCAGTTGCATTAAAATTAGTCTGTTACCAAGAGAATATTCCAATAAAAGCTGGTAATAATGAAATAATTTTGTTTGGATTTAATACAATTCCATATTAAATAGATTAAGGGTTCTTCCATAATCTTTTTTCTCCTTTGATATTTTTTTCTTCCTTTTTTTGGTGCTGTTCACTAGCACAACTCATGAAGGTAAAATCTTTTCAGTGTCTTCAGGGTGGAAAGTATGTAGCTGCATATTGGCTTCTGCAAAATGCATCGTACTTTTAACTACACCTATGCTGACACTTGTGACTGAGCAATAAACCTCTAAAACAGATGAAGCCTCAGAGGAACTTGGGTAAAGATGATGTGCCCTTGAAGATCAGGGAATAAAGCAGGGTGTGACTGACTGCAGCTGTTACAAAGAATCTGAATTTTATCTCTACACAAAAAGGGGGATTAGAGGGTGGCCTTTGTTTCAGATAAACAGTTATCAGCAGCTGAGTGGATCAACTGGTGGTGTAAAAATTTATCTCTGAGTTCATTAAAAGAAAGTGAATGTCTTCCTGAGATAGCCAGACCAGCACGGGGAGAGTGAATTTGGGGTTTAGCACAACATAGACTACTAAAGCTATACAACAAAATAATTTCAAATAGAGTAATAGGCTTGAACTGGCTTCAACCCACATATTACTTCCCAGCATTTGGAGATGCCTAGTGTCACGACAATGAGCACATTATAGGGATCAGTAATGGGATTGGCATTGTGATTAAATTGTATATTGCAATTGCTACACATTTTGCTAAGTGTAACTTACATTCGTATTGTGTTATGCAATACATTCTTCATCACTCTTTAATCTTTAAAATAGTAAATTTGATATGACACATTACTCTTCCCACTTGCGGAACATCTAAAAGAAAGAGTATTAGAATTTGACAACAGTGTACAGAAATTCTGGGGTCAATCTGAGACCGCTGGAGTACAATTACTTCGGAAATGGAACAGCAATAATGGCAGAAGTCTAAGCCAGAAAGTAGATTCTTGCAAGATTTAGATCAACAGAATAATATTGACCATGGTAGCATTAGGTTAGAACACAACACAGTGCTAAGCAAAATAACTGTTCAAAACCTATGTAGATGAGGCCCCCAGTGACATGGTTTAATGGTGGTCTTGGCAGTACTGGAGTAATGATTGGATTTGATCATCCTAAAGCTCTATTATATGTTTGTAAACACATTGTATATATTTTATGATGTAGTTTAAAACAGCCAAAAAAATTTAAAGGTTCTGATCTGGACAAAACATTTGCAGTGATGCAAAATATAATGCCAGAGATATTAGAATTGGGTTTTTTTGTGGATTTTGTGAAGTCCTTCACAATCAGTGAAATTTCCATGCTCTGTGCTCCTCCTTTTACAAACACACCTTGAAAGCTCAATCAAAATTCTTCAGAATAACTTGAGTAGTTGAAAGGACATAAATTACATTTGAAATACCATTAGTATTACAGTGGTATTCTAGGTCTCTATTATACTTGGTAACACAATACATCGCAAAATCCTCAAAGACCATTAAGATTTTTAAGTGAAGGATATATCAAAGAGATGGACTATTGCATGGTGCTCTTTTACTAAACCTTTTGCTGAGTTTTGTTTCTTTGTATGCTTCAGAGCAGCAGAGAACATCTGGGTCCATTTGTTCCCCTGCCTTCTTATTTGACTGTGAGCTACCTGAGACAGATTCTGCTCTTCAGTCTGCTTTTGAACATAGAGTCTAGCATAACAGGTCCTGGTCTGTGACTCAGGGTATATCTACACCCACACAGGCTTAGCTAGCAGCGCCTTGGGTTGGCAAGTCTGGTGGAGTGGTTAAGGCCTCTTGAATCTGGTCACTCAGTTGTGGGGCTTCATAACCCTAGGCTTAATCTGCAGCGTAGGCATACTTGGGGATAGTGTCTGGCCCTGGTCTTAACTGACATGGTCAATCACTGTCAAAGATATGGAAATCCCAAACACTGACTTCTAGTTTCTTTCCTTAACCATGGAAAAGCTTTAACATGTGAGCTCTTCAATAACAAAAATGGTTAAGTTCAGGTTGGATACAAGGTATAAGGAAGAAGTTCTTTATTGCAAGGGAAGTGAGTTGCTGGGGCAGGTTGCCCAAAGAAGTGGTGAATGCCCCATCCCTGGCAGTGTTCAAAGCCAGACTAGACATTGCCTTGGGCGACATGGTCTAGCATGAGATGTCCCTGTCCATGGCAGGAGGCTGGAACTAAATGATCCTAAGGTCCTTTCCAACCCAAACCAGTCTGTGATTCTATGATTCTATGACAGCGTTTTCACCCAGTGTTCCCCAGAGTTGTGTTTGTAACTCCACAGATACTCTGATGTAGTGCTACAGATGCTGTCAGCTTTAATTACATCTAAGTGTAAGGCGACGCATTAAAAGGCTATCCCCATTTGTAATGAGGTTTAAAAATATATGTATTACAGCTTCAGATAGATTGCCTGTTCTTTTCTGAGTTTTCACTTACAAAAAAAGAGACTGACACAGAATTTTCAGATCAGATGTAATTGGTTTTTGCTTTAGAAAAATAGTCTGAATTGCTCCATAATTACACTGGTAGAAAAAAAAGAAAAAGTTAAGACTGTGGAAACTGTAATTAAAGTACAACCTTAAAAGGATTGTAAGTTAATATATCTGAATCAAAAGAAAGTCTTTTAACTTGTAGCATCTGCAGTCTTGTCTTTACCTTACAGCTATTAACCCTGAGAAGTAGTGTTAGCAATAATAATTAGCCTATGATGTTTTTATTCTAATGAACCTATGCCTAAATTCTTTCATGTGCATGGCAGAGGTGCAACTGTAAATAAACCTCACCAGCGCCGTGTCGTCCTCCATGTGTTGTGATTAGTAGGTGCATTCGTCAAAAAACTTCCCTCTCTACACATCCACGTGCTGACTGAAATGCCACTCTACAGTAATGAAGTGTAACCTCTGACTTGTGAGACCTCATCTTTATCACTCGGTCCCTGGTATTTCCTGGCATTGGAATAATGGTGCCTTTTCACAGGGAGCAGAAAGACAGAGCTTTCAGGGGCAGGAGGAAAAAAGGTACAAGAAAACTTCTTTCTCATGCTCCCTCGTTGTCAGAGAGTATCAGGAGTGAGTCTGAGGAAGGGGTTTTGTGAAGTGAGAAAGACACAGAGGAACAGGCTTGTAAAACCCACACAGAGACTATACGTGGATGCCTGTTAATTTACCACCCCTTTTCTCCTCTAGTCCTCTGGGAATGTGCACTTTCAGTAGTAATGCTTCTGGATAAAGTCAAAGCCTATTCCATACCCTGTGAGCTACTGAGCACATTTTGGATGGATAATCAATGCCTTTTGTGGGGAAACATGGAAGAGCTTTACTGAGGCAGAGCCTTTCATCCAGGATCTTCTCCATTATCCTGCTGGTGCTACTATGAGGGTCCCTTTTCCTTATTGTGGAACACAGCCCTAGAGGCTGCTCCTTATTTATTCTGCAAATAACAATGGAAACCTTTGCTACTCTCTCCAGTGATGTTGATCTCTTTAAGTGCTTTCTGAGTCATCATGTACTTCCAGTGTTTTTAGAGCATTCTCTGGATGTCAGGCTGCTGGCTCTAAATAGGCACTACATGGCAATATTGCACATGGAAACACCTGTCTGAGTGACCACAGCATTTGAAGGGTGGACCAGAATCATGCACACAGTTGTAAATACATGATTTTGACCACTGGAGGGCTCACAATTTGTTCGTCGTGTTTGAGAGAGACGTGGATAATGAGCAAGGAAAAGTGAGTACAGTGCTCCGTTCCCTTTGCACATGGATTCCACAGTCTCTGCGAAAATGTTAAACAAAGTCAGACTTCCTGTGCTGTATTTCTGCATCCATCACATGAGGAAGTCAGGAGGGAGAGAAGGATCATCTGGAGGCTATGTGGTTTTAACAAACCTCTGTAGGAAGTAACCTGCTCCTAAGTGAATCCTTCTGTGTCTTGTTTTCTCATGACTGTATTGCTTCTGGCTCAGGAGCTTGATCTAGTTTCTACATTACACTGTATAGACATGCTTTGGGCAGGTAAAGAGTTTATCAAGTGTCTTGAATTGCTTTGACAAAAAAGTTGCTGGTAACTTGATTTATTCTCCGCAGTTACCTTGAGAATTGCCTGGGGAAAGTTCTTTTGCTCTCTTGGTGCAATTCCTGCAGGAAGGATTATAATTTGTTATTATTTGGCGGGGCGACACTAATCAGTGCCCATTCTTTGTCTGTAGTTCACTCTGGGCCTCTTTTTCCAGCAGTCACCATCATAAGAAATAGTTTTATGATTGCCTGTTGTGCCATCTTAGTTTTGCTCTGATGTTTTGCATTGCTTTCCTAGAGCAATCAAAGCTTGGGTTTGGCTCAGTCGCAATTTTACAGACTAAAGCAGAAATCCTAGAGGAATATCTGACAGCTTGTGTAGTGAAGGACATCCAGCTAGATGCTTAAAATTATCATGAGCAGCTACAAACCCACCACAAAAAATAGTAGGATGGAGAAAGCCTGTTGTCACCAGAGTAATACATTTTTCTACCAATCAGACTTTCTTTCTCCTTTTTGAAATGCTCAGCTGCCAAAGACAGCTCTTAGTAGGATTATTTTAAAGGTAATTGCTGTCATAAATTGTAACCTATGAATCCAGTCCCCTCGAAGTCAACCCATATTTTTGCCCTGACATCAAGAAAAGCAAACTTTGATTGCAATGGTTACCATATCAACTTCCTCTTAATTCAAGTTGCACTCCCCAAATAATTTTTCTTCTATGGTAATGTAGATATAGATATTAATCTTTTCATGTAAGAAGCTATTAGAATATCTCCATATTCATCTCTGTCTATCAGTCAATGACAAGCATAGATGCATTAATACTGAGAGAGCTACAATGGAATTCAATTAACTTATTAATAAGACATCAGGATGTTTTAGAGCCTGTTAGTGCTGTGCTTTGGGATATGATCCACAATCTGATAAATCTTCTGGGGTGTGCAGGCAGTGAGCACAATGCCTCTCCTTGTCAGTAACTTTGTGACCATGGGTAAAAAAATACTTCTGAATTCATTACAAATGGCTGTTGCTGTAGTTCTCGTACTGTCAAGATTTCCAATGCAATCAACACTCACATCCTTTCATGTAGATAAGATGACATGATATTCGTGTTGTCTACCCTTAGGCATTTAATGTAAGTTCTGTGAATTTTCCCTTGGAGACACTTATCCCTTCCATTGTTTCATGAGAGTACTGAGTTACAAGTAATAGACTTAAAATTAAAGTGATCTGAGCTCTATCGCAGCTACAACCTGTGGTATCACCTGGACCTGTCTAAGTGAGTCAGATGAACTGCATCAGTCCCATTGTCTAGTTTGACAATCTAGCATCAAGTCACAGCTTATATCCAAACAGCAGAACCCCCTCCTCACCCAAGAAGTGAGTTTGCCTCATCCATGAAGCCCATTGGAAAGAGTTTTACTCCTTGGGCTCTTTTCCTGAGCCTTGCCTGGGCTTTGGCTGGAGGGCTGTAAGGAGGATAATGCTGTTTTAGGAGCACACTAATGATGAGAAAAGGGGTTACCACAGGATAGGGCTCCATGTTTCCCCTGCGCTTGTTTCATTTATTGCTATAGATGGAGTTTCTGAAAGCAGTCTGCACATCAGTCCTTAGAGCCATTTCTCAATGTAGCATCTGCCAGTTAACCTTGCCTTCTTAATAGAAATGTTGTGAAGTGCTTTATGTGTGGAGAAATACACAGTTCAGGGACTGGGATTTTGGATCAAGAATTAAAACTCTGAAGGAAAGAAACATCACCTTTGAAAAGAATACAAAGAGTCCTGTATCCTTCCTCTAAACCAGCAGGGAAAGGTATGTACACCCAAATTAAATTAAATAGAAAAAAGCTTTTCCTTTAGGTATACCCTCTTATGCACCTTCAAATGTGCACTGAAATGTAGTCCCACAGACAGAATGTTATCATCATTTTAATTAAATTTTAATTCCGTATGGGACACTGACTTTTTATGTCAGAAAGAAGTTTATTAAAAAAAAATTAAACTAACTTTTTCTTCTGAGGGCGCTGCTGAATGCAAGTTTCTTCATAAGATTTACTCACAAAAGGAGTAGTTCTCAGGAGTTAAATCCGCGTGGCTTTGCGTCATACAAGCAACCAGCTCTGGGTATTGTTGTACAAGGACATAAATCACTTACAGTTTTCACAGGCATAACTTGATTTTGACCACTGGCCTTTCAGGTTAAAGCAAAGTCCCAGGGGAAGAATGTGAGAAGCAAATTGAAGGGAAAATGTAGTGAAAATAGTCTAAAACCTGCCTTTTAGTCATTCCTATTACTATTTTGACATTCTCAAATGGTTCCCTCTTTTAAAAACATAATGGTATTTCTTGAAGATGGACTAAATTTGTACAGAAAGACATTTCTTCACATTTGAGAAATGGAACACCCAGCAGGTGCTTCTTATCAAAACAGGGAATTTGTGCCTGAGTGTCCAGAGTTTTCAAGCACCTGTTCTAGTACTACAACCTTAATTTCTGCAAAATTACCTTTGGAGATGGAGAAGCAGCTCTTCCACTTTATAAGACTAGCAATTTTGGACCTCGGAATGTTGTTAATGTCTTAAATATATAACTTATACCATTGGATGAACTGCCCCCAAAAGATGAACAAACCAAGCTCATTAACAAGTTAGCTGTTTAGGATATTTGTGTTATCTGATCACAACTGTAAGGATTTTTAGTGACTTCATTAGCTACACAGCAAGATACTGTCATCTTTCTATAATTTGAAAATAATGAACTACAGTGTGATATATTATAATCAGAAAATGGACATGCTGATGATGTGACTAGGGTGAGGGGTTTTCTGTATTCTCTAATATTCTCTAATAATGATTACCAGCCTCTACAGATACTTACACAAATCAAAGAACCATAGAATTGTTTAGGTTCAAGAAGGCCTTTAAGATCATAAGGTCTAATGATTAACCCAGCACTGCAAAATCCACTGGTAAACCACATCCCTAAGCACCATGTCTACACTACTTTTAGATACCTCCTAGGGTGGTGACTGCATCACTTCCCTGGGCAGCCTGTTCCAATGCTGGACAACCCTTTCAGTGAAGAAATCTTTCCTAATATCCAAATTAAACCTTCTCTGATGCAACTTGAGGCCATTTCCTCTTGTCCCATTGCTTGTTACTTGGGAGAAGAGATGGACCCCCACCTCACTATGACCTCCTTTCACCTAGATGTAGAGAGTGATAAAGTCCCTCTAAGCCTCCTTTCCTCCAGGCTAAATAATTGACTCCTCTGAGTTAAATCAGTATTTATTGTACTTTAGGCATAATTTTTAATTTATAAATCTTTGCTTCACTGCAGTTGAAGATTGAGGATTTTGCTGGAGACCCAAACTTATAGATAGCAGATAATTGCATTACAAATGAACTAACCTTTCAGTTTCCTTATACAAGCCAAAACAAAGGCAGGCATAATTCAGATTTACAGGAGAATTCAGCATTGACTAAGATAGTACTTGCTTAGGATGGAAACTGAATTAGTCTTACTGCTTTTATGAAAAGAGACTCCATGACTAATATGGAAAGTGAGGGAAAGTTAGGAATCAGAAAGTTTGTTTTGTTCGCTCTTCTTTTATGCTGTTTGGAAAACAGGCTGGAAGATATGCAGAAGCCAGTTTTAGCTGGTTAAATCAGCACTGGTTTCGGTGTCTGAAATAACCGATCAACCTCAGGGTGCTGTGCAAGTGTGTGTACGGGAGGAATCTCCTTTTCTTTTTGCTTGAAATACCACACAGCAATGCCCTGCTCTGTGAGCATAAGACAAAGACTAAAACCCAATGTGTACCGACACAGCAGTGGAAAGACCTTGCTCCCACCTCTCCTTCCAGTAGTAGAGGTGGGCTTGGCAAGTATGGTATGGTCAGAACAGTGTGTTTGGGTTATTGTTCTGATTTGGGCCCTGGTACCTCCCTGGTGATGTGATGTACCCTGATGCTGGATGGTGACTGGGGAGATGTTGAGTAAGACTAATCCCCAAACAAGTTTTGAAAGCTTTGAAGTGCCTGTGATAATACTCAAGCCCTGAAAAACTAAACTTCTGGATTATAAATCAACTACCTTGAAATCAAATGTATGAGTCACTCAGCAATAGCTGGCTTTGACGGACTTTTCTCTGGTATTTATCTCATTTCATTGCAATTTTCTTGACTTCTGGAAAAAAATGCAGTCATTTTTAACTCAAAATGGCATTGAATCTGTAGGCAGAATTCCTTCTGCTGTCAGCAGGAACAGGATTAAGTTTGCAGTGGTTACTACATCAAATTTTCTAATGAAAGATTATTACAGTTCCTCATTAACTATTCCTCTTTCATGATAACTCAGATATAGCTGTTCATCTGCTTGTGAAACTCTTAAATATCTTTAAATTCATCTCTGTCAATCAATGACAAAATGAGCTGCATGAATACTAGGAAAATTACAATGCATTCAATTAACTTATTAATAAGACATTGGAATATTTTATTGCCCAGTAGCACTGTGCTTTGGGACATGATGCATTCACTGATAAATCTCACTGAGTGCTGAGCAGAAAATGGATTCTTTCGCAGTGATTCTGAAGTCACACTTAATCGGACAAAATCAGACAGATATATAATTCTCAGCTGCTACCCTGTGGAATAGTGATGGTGGAAGCTGCAGAGGAGCAGAGATGAGTTGTTTTGAAGGATTGGGCCCATTCAGCTGAAATTTTGCTTGATTAGAAGAGAGTTTGAGCCTAAATCCTTCAAGACACAGACTCCATTTTGATTTCTGTCTACATGTATTAGTTGCAGTAGAGATGCTCTTAAGGAAATTTGTGAGACAGTTACCTAGACTCATGTCAATCTTTGACATTGCATAAATGTTTATTATTGATTGATCTAGTAATACACTAGTAATTCAGACTGCTAAAAACCTCAGGGATGAGGAAAGTAAGATTCATAAAGTGCAAATTCTGAGGAAAGTGGAACTTTGTTAGTCTTGTGCATGTTTTTATAAGTAAATAGTGATGGAACCAGTATCATGCATTGATCCTTAATGCACAGCAAATGTTTTAATATTGTAGAATACTGGTAATTGGCTTCTTTTCTCTTTTCTTGTTCAAGATTCTAGGTTTGTCTTCAAAGCTTATTACCAAGGTAGAGCTGGAAGTACTATTGCTTGTGCTCAAATACTGAGACTGTGTTGGCTGTTGCTTGAGAGACTGAGCAAAGTGTTTTGGCCTAAGGAGTTTTTGTCAACTACCCATAGCAGAGATGGTGAAATTCAGGAAAAACATTAATCTGAAGGACTGGGGTGGGCAGAAAGTTGGGGGAGGCTACTTATACATGCACAGATGGATGAAGTATATATACATTTAATTATTGGCATCACTATCTGATTAATTAGAAAGGGGAAATAATTTCCTTAGCTTGATATTTTTAATTTGTGAGTTCCTAGGGTGTTGAGTTTGCTTTTCTTTGCAAGCATACAATGACTTTTACTACCCATCTGTTGGCGAGCATCTATGGTTACCTGTACACTTGAAATAAAAGGAGCCAAGGCCTGTACTTTATCAGTGGGACATCGTGGTTTATGTCATATGGTTAAACTTCTTAGAACAGACTGGCACTGATCATAATGTTTTTGGGGAATAGTCCCTCATTCATGCTGTCCTTGAATTGTGCCTGCACATTGTCTGGGAGCATGGTAGTTAACATGGGAAGTTGCATGCCTTTACTCTAGCTGTCTAGAGTCTGTGATTCTGTTTAGAGCAAGGTAATCGATAATTTGATATAGGCTGCTCCATCCTCATGACTTGTGAGTGAAATTGTTTTCATTTAGATTGAAAATAAAGTTCAAAGGGTTGTAGTGAATGGGGCTACATCTGGCTTGCAGGGAACTGAGCCAGGGTTCAGTTCAAGAGCCAGTCCTGTACAATATATTTATCAACAATCTGGATGCAGAATTTGAATGCAGCATTAACAAGTTTGCTGATGATACCAGATTGGGTGGTGTTCTCTTGAGGAACAGGAGGATTTGCAGAAGGATCTATATAGATTGGAGCATTAGGCTATGATTAATGGGATGAAAATTGAGAATTAAAATGCCAGATCCTGCACCTAGGGTGGGGGAATGCTGAGCATGAATTTAAACTGGGAGAGGACTGACTGGAGAGTCAGGCGGTTGGACTAGACGATCCTTGTAGGTCCCAAACAACTGAAATAGTTCTGTTCTATGCTACGCTATGCTATTAGTTCTGTTCTATGATATGCTATGCTATTCCTTTCCCTTCCTTTTCATTCCATTCCATACCATTCCATTCTGTCTGTCAGTAGCTGCCTCTGGATCGCAGTCTCCCCAGTTGCTGGCACCTGAGCACATAAGCCTTCAAGGTTACAGCCTCACTCCAGATGCTCTTACTGAGACTGCCCTCCTCACGCACAGACAGATGCAAACAGTCCACTCCAAAACCGTACAGTCTTTCCAGCAGTTGTCCTGGACTCCCTTGTCCCTTTAGTAAACAACTTGGATTCAGTCAGAACTCTGCCCCCTTGTACCCATCGTGCTCAGACACAAAGTTCTGATTTCTTGTTGCAACTACAAAACAGTTTGCTGAGGATACAAAGGAAATGAGAAATGTACTCAAAAAGAAAAGGAGTGAAAGGACAAGCGAATATGCATGAGATCCCTGTTCTTCTAAATCCAATAGTAAGACTTGCAAAGAGGAAATTTTCATCCATTGAGTTTTTCCAGGTTTTCCATATGCATTTTCTTTTGCAAAAGAACTTCGGAAAGTGCTAGCTGGATTAACTGCATTTAATCAGTGTATCTGTTCCAATTTTCCTCAACAGAAGACATGGAGCTCAGTTTCAAAGGCAAGAGTGATAATTTTAAAAACATAAAGTTTTATGTGAATCCATTCTGCTGTTATTAAGGAAGGTGAAAGTGTTGCACAGGAGGGAGTGAAATTAGCTTTGGAATTATTTTGCATGTAGGTACTTAGATTTTTTTCCCCCAACACTCTTTTAGAAGAAAGGACATGGTTTCTGTGTCTGTTTTGAAAAGGCTCAATCTGAAGAAGACCAGACCTTGCTGTTTCACTCTGAGAACTCTGATGTACTCCCTGGATGCTTGATCCAAACATCACAAAGTGCCTTCATTACCTACCCCATTCCTGTCTTTCCCATCTTCTATTACTTTAAACATAAGAGTAGTGCTTGATCACCTTTGAACTGAAGCTGTGTGCTTATTACCAATTTCATAGCCACAGCTGGGTAACTGCTTTCCAGAAGGAAATTAAATCTGCATGGAAGAAAGAGAAAAATTAAGGTAGTTTAAAAAAATAAGGTATGTTTTTTCTATCTGGTAGTGCTGCAAATACAGAAGTTGTCAGACTGGATCATGCTCCAGGTCTGTGCAGCCCAGCATCCTGCCTCTTACAGTAACCAGGACAGGCTGCCTCGGAGGAAGACACATGAACCCCAGCATATGCAGACAGGGCATAATCTGTTCCTGTGTGACGTCTCATTTTTACTCTTTGGAGACCTGTACTGGGGTAATTATTATGGTTCTGGATCTTGTGTTACTGAGTAAACTTCCTTTCCTTTGAATGGGGCTTTTTTGCTCTTTTTGTTTTCTTTTTTTTTTGTCTGGGACATAAGTAGGTGCAATGAAATTCCCATATAACCATAACTGAAAGGGAAATACTATTAAATCCCTAACTGACTGCTATGGACTTTTCAGGTAGATGAACTGTAAGTTTCATGTGAAGCATTTTGTAACTCCTGAGACACAAGTGGGTTGAGTGCAGGTGTTATGGCAGGTTTCTGTCATGTGTCTGGTGACAGGACCATACTGGCATGGGGACTTCAGGGTGATGCCATCGTATGGTTGAGGTAAGCCAGCAGGTATGTGTGGGCCTGCTCCTGAAACAGCCTCCATGCTAAGTCCTGCACCATCCTGCCACATCCACCTCCTTCCAGATGTCCCTGCTTGTCACCATGAGTAACCTGTGATGTGTCATGTTTTTGGCCCACTTATCAAAAGGTCGGCCAGCCCTGCCTTATGGAATCAGGGGCTGCAGCGCAGTGTCTTGTCCTTCTAAAAGTCAAAGAAATATATATGCTTGCTGATTTCCGGCATGTTTCAGAATTTCAGAGTAATGCCATTTTCTTTCACAGGCAGCCACAACTAATGTCTCTATTTGAAGAATGCAGAAGTCAAAGTCCTCTAATATTGGCTAATCAGCCAAAGCGATCTGTTGTTTTGATAAGTCCTGCCAGAGGAGATTGACTAAAACTCCAAGCCGCTGAGACAGCCTGGATATAAGATACACATGAGATATTTCTTTCCTTTGTTATAGGCTGTGATTTCTTTTTTCATTGATGAACAGGGGCACATATGGGTATCCTAAGCTACCTAAAGCCCCCAAAACCCACTGCTCCACTGCTGATTAACTCAAGAGGGTTAAACGACTAAATTTCCACTGTCGCACATATACAAAGCAGCTTATATGCTGATCCTGCTCCACATTTTATGAACTTTTGGACCCTTCGCTCAAACTGCAGCCCCAAATCTGGAGTTAATTCCCTTTGTCAGTCACCCATGGTCCTTCTCAGAGCACTTCTCAACTGAAGACTGTTCCCAGCATGCCAACTCCTTGGCACATTCCTCCAGGCTTGCTGAAATCTTACTTCCTATTCAAATCTTCCACAAAGCTCCTCCTGAATAACCTGCCAAAAACAAGAGGAGTCTTTTTTCACAGTTATTAGAAGGCAAACTCCTTTTCTGACTTCAGTTAAAGTTAAATCCATGCACTATTCTGCAGACTACTTTTAAGTGAGCTAGGACAGGATTTGGAGCCCTGCACAAATATCAGGGCCCTGACTCTCAAGTAGTAGTCAGCATGAGAAAGCCAGACATACCTTCTTGGTTGTACAAAGAGTAGAACAAAGACAGCATATCGACTGTGTTACGGAAAAGCCATGTAATAAAACTTTTATATGAAACTGAATGCAGCTGACCTCACCTGGAGAATAATATTTTTTGACAGCAAATTGGTTGAAAAAAGCCAAAACAAACACTTTGAAACACTGATTTTTTAAAATTTTATTTTATTTTTTTTAGATTTCCATAGCTAATTCTTCTCACAGGTGTCAGTGTAATAAAAAAGGGTCACTACCAGGTGTTTCTGGCTCTACTGTACATTTAATAGCTTCCGTGGACTTCTGTCTGTACTGAAAAATGAAAAGTGAGGTGACTTCTCTACAGAGAGTACAGCCATTCATGCATTCATGCAACGTCAGCTTCTTTTGTAAACATATGCGGTCATTGCTGCATAGAGGGTGAGAAATACTCCATGATGTGTATCCCATCTATTTCCAAAACAGATGTCATGCTAGCGCCGTCTCTTCACTTTGTCAGGGAGACTTATAAGCTTACAAAAGAAGTTAATCTATTAAAGCTCTGCACTGTTCATTCTACTTCAATTCCAGTGTCCAAAGACTCAGAGCTTCTGGCCATGATAATTTTTAATGCATGCTTTCTTCTATATTACCAATTTGCATGCATATAACCTGTAGGTTATCTGTAAAGAAAGATGGTGTTTCTGCAGCAGTGTGGATTACATTCAAGTGTAAAAAGCAAAAGCATTATTCAGGAAACTTTTCTTCCCTATAGTCTCCCTTCTTCTAATTTCCCATAGATTAAGCCCTTCCCTTCCTTTTCCTCTTAATTGCCTCTAATTTTTTTTATTATCTTTATTTGCTGGTCTACCAAGGTAAAAGTTTAGCTGAGTTTTCATCTTCAGGTGCTTGTAAAGGGGTAACAATTGTTGTGAATGCTTCGGAATACATGTTAAAGCCAATGTAAATTTTAGCTTTTTCAATTAACACTGTCTACTTTCAATTAATACTCTCTGCTTTCAGAGACAGGACTGTGCATCCCCCTCCCCATCTTGCATACACTTTTCCCTGTCACATTGGCATCACAAACCAGAAGCAAACCAACTCCTATTAGCCTCATAGCCCCATATAATTCATGACTTTGGAGGAAGAAACTTCATGAAAGAGTCACCTGGAGGCTCAGTCTCAGAAGAACAGCAACAGGACCAGTTGAGGCAACAGACAGTGAACATGATGGTGCCAGTGTGGAGCATCTGTCAGTAAGGATGGGCTGCTTATACCTGCTCCAGCCTCTGTATCTCAAGCTGAATCTCCATTTAACCCCTTCTGCCAGCTTTCCTTCTTTTCTCTCACTATTCCCTCCTTGTATAACTCTTTCTTTCCTTAACTGGTCATTTCTTTGTATTTACCTCTGCTGAATTCTCTTCTCTACAGACATCTTGTTCTCTTGTCAGGGCAGAGACTGTACAATGCCCAACAACATCAGACCTCATGCATTGCTCATCCCCAGACACCACTGTAGTAGGCCTGTTAATATAGACAAGACAGGTAGAGCCAGGAATTCACTTTCAAAACACTGATGCAGTTAAACTGAGGAGTCTCACATACTTACTAATGCAACAAACTGCAAATGACCCAAAGCCAAAAATGTTGAGCTTCTGAGTTGTCACATACAACCATGTATAATAGCTTTGACTGGATATCAATGATGACACGCTTCAGAGGAATCCTGTCTATTAATATTTAACCTCTTTCCAAGGGGCTTGTCCTTCCCACAAAGTGGCCAAAAGCTGTGAAATTACTTACATGCACCAGTCCTTGCTATTGTCTTTACCAGCTTGTCACTTCTCTGAAGCAGGGACAGCTCGGGTGCTCCCTTGCTGTACACTGCTCACTGACGAGGAGCTGCTTGCTCAGTGAGGACATAAATGGATTAGATTTTAGAAGTCAGTTAGTACCCTTGCAGGGTACAGTGCTGTGCTGTCCATTTTCCAAAACGTCCAGGTGTATGCTGGAGTTACCAGATGTAAATTACCTGTATTTCAAATAGAACAAGACCCTGGGCAAACAGTTCAGCCAGAACACCATCAATGCTGGAGTGTTATTCTGATGAATCAGAGAAACAGAAAAAGGATTGATGGAAGGGCATTTAGTGGCAGAGTCCTCAGGCAAGCAGGCTATTTTTATTTCTTTGAAACAGTTGAAAACTGGGACATTTCATCATCTTTTATCCAAAAAGCACTGATTTGTGGCAAGATCAATATTTCTCCCTTAAAATGTATGAGCAGAGTAACAGCACTATATCTTTAGAATATGCTAAGTTATCATCAGAAGATCATGTAAACTCTCAAAATCACAATTATTCTGGGTTTTGAAGTCCCGAGCTTATCAGCTGAGAATTCACAAGAGTTATTTATTTTAAACATTAGAACTATAACTAGAATCCTAAGGGGGTCTTGGCAGGGGAGGTTTTTTTTGAGATTTTAAATGTTGATGGATCAAAACGTTCAGTTTTCAGTACCTGGAGAAAGGAAAAAACCTCAAAATTTTCCCCAAGTTTTGATCACCAGACGCTGGAATACTTTAAGTGTAGAGGTTTTTGAAAATGTTCCAGAGCTTCCAAAGGACAAACTCAGGGAATACTGAAATGTTTAATATCAGTTAAAAAAATAATAATAAAGATGTGTGAATAATAACCTTTTCTATTAATAAAAAAGTCACATGCATTTGCAAGAGAGCTTTGCCTAACACTTATGTGAGAACTGGTCTGGGTGGCATGGTTCCATTTCATTTTACCTACTGGTGTATGCTAAAGAGAGGTTCTTAGCTGTATCCTCTAAACTGAGGTTTTAATAGCTGTTAGTGTTAGCACAGTGCTGGAGTCCTCTGCCACAGTGCTGCTCCAGTGCAAAGAGGTGTTAGGTTAACTATGGATTTTATACTGGGAACTAGTTAGCAAAGCCAACCTTCTGTTTCTTTTCCAGATGAGTTACTAGCAATTAATCTGTCCAGAATTTTCTATTCATAAAAGAATGGGTAAATGGTTGCTAAATTTTGATTGAAATTTAATCTGTTTATATTAAGAAGTTCTTCGTTTGAAGTCTTACATTTGACTGGGTTTGCTGGGAAGGGTTTCTGTATATTTGCCCTGGTTTTGTTCTGTTTCTCTGTGACATCTACTGTTGACCGCTTCTGGAGGAAAGTTGATGGGATAGTTGGATCTTAGGTTTGATGCTGAACTGCTTCTTTCATGTTCCCAGAGTTTTTGTACTTGTTTTATTACCACTGTCTTCTTCTAAATACATAGTTAGCAATCCCATAATCCTTCTTGTTTGCAGGCTCTGTGCTTTACAGCAGGGAGGGTAAAATATTGTTGCTTGAATATAGGAAGTTAGCATCATTTCAAGCATAGAGGGGTCTCCTTTTAGGCTTCCAGCTGCTGCTCCTAAAGTCTGCAGGTCTTCCAGAACTGCCCCCCTGCGTGTGTTTAGGACAGTCTTGGGTGTCCTGCATTGCACCAGGAACCTGTAAAAAGGCAGCTGAATCCTCCCCAGACAGTTTTACATGTTATACTATGTCTAGCACAACAAATCTCATATCCTGACAAGTGACTCTGAGTACTGTAAGCAATACAACACACTTTGTGAGGCAGCCATAAATGTGAACTTAAGAAGACCATGGATAGACCAAATTTGCGCTTTAAAGTGTCATCAGAGTGCAAACATTTCTTTTTCTTGTCAGAATTTGACAAATACTTCATAGGAACAAATGCATTTTAATTTAATTTCAATTTGAAAGCAGGATAAAAATTATCTCAATGAAGGACATTTTGATTGTCTGCCTCCAAATGGCTTTGTTTCCATTTTAAAATGTTATTTTAGATGTATGTACACAAAATGACATACGTCCATATGTCTATGTTATGTCTAAGTGTAATGTATGCCCATAATGCAAGAGGTGAATTTGGAATGGAAACTTTGGTTTGTGTTCTCATGGAACATTTACTTCACCCTGTAATTAATTTACTTGCATGTCATTTTGTGGGAAATTTTACAGAGTTTCCCTTTTATAACACAAAGAATTGTGTAAGAGGACTGTTTCTTGGGAAAAAGGTAAATTCCAGTTCCTCACCAACTCCACTGCTATAGAACTTCCGCAACCTGAGTGCGTACGAACCAATTAACAAGCATCTATTACAATTCTTAGATATACTGTATCCTGCTTGCAGCAAATATGGGACTAGGAGGCATGCTGGGTTCACTTCCCTATGATTCTGTGGCTCAATGTCTATTGAACCACAAAAAATATTGATATACTGACATCATTTTTGACACAAAACTGAAGTACCTGTGTTAGGAGCATAGTAATTTTAGCTTCCCTACTTAAGCCAAGTTAAAAAAATGAACAAGTCCATTCTGTTCTAAGCCGGGTTGAACTAGGCTCTGAGATGTAAATGAAGCTATAAATGAAGTTTTTCTGTCACTGGCATCTTTGGTTAGGAATATCACAATGAATTTCATGCTATGAATATGAATTCTCGAAGAAGTTTCAGTGATTTTTTTTTTCCTAATCAAGCAATTGATAGTGAGCAGCTCATTGAACACATATATTTTTAACGCTAGGTAGGATTGTCCCTAAATCTTAGGTGTTTCCTCCGCTTGGGGAAAATGGCTAATGCTAAACCTAGGAAGTATCAGTTTCCAAACCCAGAAATGAAACAGATTTGTACACTATCAAGATTTATGTAATCTCTAGGTATGCCCTAAATGCATTCCATGGAAAATACTAAATTAAAATAATACATAAAAAATTTTTCAGAGGCCCTATTGACTCAGCAAGGCATGAAAAAGCTGAGACTGCCTCCTTTGCTGGATGTTTAACAGAGAATAGTCTTTTCTGAGTCCTATATGTGGAATACCACCAACTGAATACTGCACTGAACAGGACTTGGAAAAGAATGAGACTATTCGTTGCATCAAAATAAAATTGGTCTTGGTAGGAATCCTTTCCTATATGCTCAGCTCCTTTGCCTAACACAGTTGAGATAAAAATATGTCATAAATTTTACATGATGTCAACTTCTCTACACTGAACTGTAATTTTCCCTGTTTTGGGAATTAAATGTTTTTCACTCTGATCTGATTTTGCAATTAATATATTTGATCCATGAAAAATAAACAAGAACCATCATCCAAGTCATTATTTGGAATACTGAGAGCCTTTGCATGTGCTTTTAAAAGCTTTAAAGGCAGTGACCATAAACACATGTAAGTAGAGTAGAGCCATCTAGCTGTAATGCAAAACTCATTAAACCATTTTCCCCTTTTTTGAATGCAACTGATCTGTGAATGCAGTTGGGAATATATATGTGTCTGAAGTGATTCCTCAAATGTTTTACACAGGTGGCTTTTAGTTGATGAATTAGTTTCAAACTGGGTGTTTTTTTTTGTGCTGCTATTTCTGAACAAGTTCTTTCAACCAATGCTGTTGGTTATCAAAGTGACGTTAGTATTTCTCCTCTTTTTATGGTCCTATGAAGCATGTATAAACAGGACAAAGGCTTATTGGGTTGTCTGTTGTGTAAATATATAAGGAAGTGTTGGAGAAACTGCCACTGTCATCAAGCTTTCATTGTTTGCAGAAAAGCAGCAGAAAGGAAAGATAACCTTGTGATTAAACTAGTGGACTGTGACTCAGGATATCAGAGTTCAATTTTTGCATCTAAATGTGTTATAATACAAATAATCTAAGCCTCATACTTCAGTTTCAATTTATGTTTGTCTTCCCACATCCTCCCATTGCTGGATGCAATCCCTTTGTGCCACATGAAGAAGGATACTGAAAGTTAACAGTGAAAGGTTAACGCATTAGGAAACATGCTTTGAAATCAAATGACCTGAATTATTGTTGCATTGATTAGTATGCAAGAGATATTGTGTGTGAGACAGCATCATCCTAGAACAGCCTCATCTATGTGAAAGGACATAGAAATATTCACCCTGTGGGCATTTTGAATATATTTTTAGCTTCATTGGTATAGAACCAATATCCTCAGGAGCTGGAATTGAATGTTCTTAACGCGAAGCAGAAGAAGCAAGTACAGCACAATAACAGAATGTGACATGCCATTAGCAGAGTCCCAGTGATTCTTGCTCTTCCTCATTCCCCAAATAAATGTGTGTGCATTAGTCAGTAATAACAATCTTCCTTCTAACATGGAAAAATTGAAAAGTATAGACAATCAGGCCTATATATCGCTAATTTCAGTGCAGTAATGGAGTAACCTGACAAAGCTGAGTAAAATCCCATGTGTGCAGCAATCATAGATCTCCCAGTTGTAGGGCATCATTGTTTTTTCCTATGGGTTAATGGAAAAGAGAGAGAACAAAGACTGCCAGGGAGCAGACATGTTTGATAGTATGGAAAGGGAAAGTCATAGCCAAGAGAATAACTTGAGCATCTGACTGCATACAGGCGCAAGAAAAAAGAAAGAAACCTGTGAAGGATGCTAGTCATACTGCTCATCGTACTTTTTAACTGGACAAGGAGTCAAGTAGGATGTAGAAGAGTGAATTCCATCTTCACTGGATACAACAGCAGTAGGTACTATTGCCAAAGGAAAAAAAAGCCAAAAACCAACAAAGAGAAAAAAAAATATATTGGAAAGAAACAGAAGGAAAACCTGGAAAGATAGAGAACTACGTGTCTGATCTTCCCCAAAGAGGAAGTGTCTCAAGCATCCTCTGACCTAAATCCTTGCTACTTTGTTATGGCTCCTACTAATTTGGAACAGGAGTAATGAATATTCTATTTACTGTGTCCCCCAAAACTTGTTTGTTTCATACAGAAGTACTGACTGAATCAAAACCATCACCTCCTCTTCATCATCTCTCAGACATTTGTGACTACAGCGGCACCATTTCAGCTTTCCAGAGGTTAAATGAAACCTTGCATATCAGAGTGACAGCTTATTTCTTTTCTGCTGCTTTTTCACAGCTCAGTGAGCCTCAGCAAAGTTGCTCTTTGCTGTACCTGATTTCCTTTCTCTGCCTTAGCATGCTGAAGAGCATCCTTCTTTCCTAAGAAATTTGGCGAAGTGTCATAAATGGAGCTTATTCTTTACTGGCATTGGTAGGAGACAAGGACCAAAGATATTTCTTTTCCTATGGTTACCTCCTGCCAGCATCATGTACACTCTCACATCACACCTCCCTGAAACCCCATCTCCAATGTGTACTAGAGTTGCAATTGGTTTTGTAATATACAGTTAAGATGAAACAAATTGGAATGACAACTTATGAACAGAACAAGAACCCAGATAAAATTTATTCAGTCTTCTTGTTGAAAAGGTTTTTTAAATCAGTTTATTCCTAAGGCTCATTTCAAATTTGATGAGTTGTTTTTCTTACTCTATTGTGGTTTTTGTTTAGTAGGGTTTTTTTTCAGGAGAGGTGGGGTTTTTAGTTTTCTTTCAGAACAATTCTTTTCCTGATCCTTTTCTCAGCTGATTATCTCTGAAGGCTTGGATGTGGAAATGACCATAATCCACTGCTTCTCTTTGGCACATATCAGCTGTAATCCATGAAGTTCTAAATTTTTGAACAAAACAATTAATTAATTTACCATCAGCACAAAGGGACTTGCAAATTTCTTAAACAAGGGAATGCATCGCTCAGCATTTGTGATCCATGTGGTATTTTAGGTGGATAAGCCTGCTGTGAATATTTTAAAAGATTTTATAAAACAGTTTCATCAAGCAAATATAAACTTAAGCATGTTGCTAAGCCAAATGTATTGCAGTTTCACTGAACTGATTGAAAAGTGGCACAAAGCAACAACCAAGTTGAGGTCAAATCCAAGAATGAATCAGAGTTCAAATGGTTAAACTTTCAGACTAATAAACTTTCAGGTAATCAAATCAACTTATTAGTTTGACAATGTTTGAATTACTTTAAGTTAGTTTTTCTTTGGAAAAATTTAAGGAGGAGCTAGCTGATCTATCATTTTAGTTATATATATAAATATTTCTGGGGAAGGAAAAAGGTTCCCACAAGATGAAAATACATTTAATCTAAGTGCAGCTTCTCATCCTTAACTTTGCTCATCTAAACGTTAGGCATCGAGTTTAAACTAGTCATGTAGTCCTTTTGGAAGTGACAAAGAGAGGCAGAAACTAGAGATTGTTCTGCTTTTCTAATCTTAAACTTTTATTTTAGGGCAAGGTGAATCGCCCTCTGGGAATCATTCTCTCCAGTTTGTGCAAGGTATACATACATGATTAGCTTGGACTAGAAAACTTTTAAGTACGAAAAATCCTGCTTTAGACATCTAACCTTTATTTGGTTTTGAAGGTTGGGTAAAATAGATCTGGGCCTGAGCATTTGTTCTAGGCTGAGCCCTTTGACAACACAATTCAGAAAACACAAATGATGAAGCCCTTTTGTTCATCTTAGCAGAATGTGACTAGATGAATGCCATTTGAATGCCTCCTCCTTAAAGCTCACTGCTATGCATTATTGTGGTTATTCTTATTCCACCCCCTAACTTTAGAACAAAAGAACCTTTTCAAAGACTTCTCACAGAGGTGATAGATAAATCATACACATTAACTGCTTTTGAATAACACTATTCTAACTTGAAAATTCTATTAATTCTGTGCTGTTTACTTTAAGAAAATTATTTAAGGCATTGTTTATGCATATGCTGACACATTCATATAATATAATTGAAAAAATAGTAAAGAAAAAGTAAAAGATGAAAGCAATTGTCATCACACACAAAAAGACTGAATTCTGCTTAATTTCTTAGAAGCTCGCATTCAAGTGGATATGGTTCTTTGTTATCTTTATGTAGACAGTGGATTTATGGTCAGGATTGTAACACATTCAGGATATCTTATCAGACTGCAGGTGACTCATGCTGCCTTTACTAGTGAATCACATCCTTCTTTCCATTTTCTGTTTAGAGAAAGGTGGACAGCTTTGGATGTGGTTTTTAGAACAAAAGAAAAAAACCCATCATTCTTGTGCAAAGGTTTCTCTTTATCAGGATGCTGTCCTATCTGCTATATCCTTTGTGGCTATCTGTAAGGTGAAAGCAAACCCTCATTCTACCTTTCCTGTAGAAGAAAATCTTTAGTGTCTGATAAAGAATTCCACGGCAGAGTAACCCTTAATGTTTGCCAAACCGGCAATATTAATTGCAGGTACAGATATTCAGAGTGGATTTATAAGGGGAAGTCATGATGTTGGCCACCTAACTTACAATGATGCATATTATACAGTTGATAGAAACTCATCTTTTATACAAATGCTTAAAATTTGCTACTGAAAAGCTACTGAATGCTACTGAAAAGCATTTGCACATACTTAACATTTAGGGACATGGGTAATTAATATCAAATTCAAAGGGGAAACGCAGGATGTAATCTTGTTCAGCATTAATCTGTTAAAAATTAGGTAGATAAGATACTTGGGTTCGTTCCATAGTCAGTGTGATAGACTTCTGTAAAGGGCAATTTGTCCTATCTAATTTAGACATCTCTCTTACTGTGGCATGAATTGTAGTCTGAAGGAAGCTATATTTGTATTAAGTGTGGAGTGATTCTAGGAAATTATCTTAGGCTTGGTAGTTAATTTTTAGATACCAAATATATCCAAGGGTTTCTGGCCAAAGCTTCTTCTCTTTTTAATCTGAATATGCCTTCTTCACACTGAATTTTCCTAGGCACATTTCAGACTTCATGCCACCTCCTTATCAGATTCAGAGCTTAAGCCAACTAGCTCTATTTAGGCGTCTATATTCCTGACATATAGTCTAGTCAGTAGACTAGGAATCAGTTTCTAGCGCCATCTGAGATGCCCCAGGGTGTTCCATGTGGCTCTGAGTAGTTCTTCTGTAGCTCGCCTCATATCTGTCAGCCTTTTTTGGATGATTTGGACACTCAAAAGCATTGCAAACTGTACCGTATGTTTGGGCAACTGAACAGCGCATATAGGGTGGAAGTCAGCTGCAGATTAAGACATTTAAATTCAGATGCCTGCATGTAGGTGTCTAGATGTGAGTTAACTGCCTAAGCTCCTGGTTTAGTCAATGAAAATTTAATCACTACACTGGAGTCTGAAAAGCAATTCAGCTGACCCACTGGCTTTGGCCGGACTTAGAATAAATTGAATTGCTCTAGACACTGCTTCCTATATTGACAAGGGACGGAAGCACTGTGGCTGGAAACCAGACAGAGAGCTTAAGGGCATCTCAGATAGCACTACAGGCTTGTTTGAGGACAAACAAATTGAGTTAGTCTGTGCTACTATAACAGGAGCTTGGACACTTCCCCACATGTAGACACATACATGCAGGCATTTTAAGTTAATAGCAGTTTTGTCTCAAGCTGAATCACACCCTTAAACTGGAGGAGATAAACCCTGTGCTTAACATCTGGGCACATGGCTACAGGTGCTGGATATGTCACCTTTCTCATGATGAGCAGGGAATGGCAATTGCATAAACATAATTTCAACACCTTCAGACAAGATGGGCTAGTAAATCACTGGCAGAGCTGGAGTTTACCTGACTCAAGAAACCAGGCACAGACTTCTGAAACAGTAAACCAAAATCTAATAGGCATCAACACAAGCAAAAATGACAGTGTGAAGCTGAAGGCAATTACTGACTTGAAAAAAGATATGAATTTAGTGACTGCACTTGATGAGGCAGACCCAGCATAGTCTGTGAGTGGCAGACTGATACAGATGAATGGTGTGATGACTCTGTGTTGCGAGAAAATACTGAACAAAGAGATCAGGAGGTGGAGAAAGAAGCCAAGTAGAAATACATCAGAAAAAGTTATTTAGGAAAGGAGAAAGGTGCCAATTTTGACACTGTGTGGGCTGAGGCAGTTGTATGGACCAGCTCTATAAAACAAGGAATCATTTCTTGTTTATAACCCTTAGCTCATGCACATTAAAAACCATTCTCTCTAGTAAACTACATAGATCTCAATGTTCATTGCCAATGATTCTGTTACTTGAAGAAATTTTGGCAAGGGAGATTAACAAATGCAATTAACAAATATAGCATAGACTGGTTTATATAAAATATTTTGAGACAATTACCCTTGAGGTTAGTGGGGAGAGTCTTTTGGCTCCCACTAGTAAAGCTGGTTGGGGAATAATGAAAAAGGTGAAAATAATGCCAGCCCACAGTGACGATCCATCCAGAGCACCGTATGCTCCATACCATGAGCTGTCACGGAACCTTTAATTCCAAAGAAATATGGATATTCATTTATGTCTTACATGTGTCAGACACATTGGAGCTGACGTTAAAAAAATCAAGCTAAGCAAGTGCTGCAGTGTTACATCTTACATTTAAATGATTGTGCTGGCAATAATTTTTTATTTGAGCTTATTGGGGTGTGAAAAATGCCTGGCCAGAAACCTCTTCCATGTCAAGGCTCTATTAATAAAAGGAGATGGTATGGTGACTGAGACTGACAGCTTTCAGGAAGGAGGAGGGCAGGATTTTTTTGTGGGGCTAGTTCATGGTTCTTGCCAAAGAATGTAAGAGAGAACAAATGTTTTTAACAGGCAAAGCAGGGAATTAATTCACTGATTTCTATTACATGATAGGGTCATTACATCAGTGCTGGCTGAAACCACGGAGAATACCTTATTCATGCTTTGCTTGAGGGTTTCCTCTGCTGGTAAACCATTCAAGAGAACCCTGCACACCTTTCTAATCTCTTTCCCATGATAGAACTGGACCAACACAGGAAAAGGACCAAGAGAGAGCCATATTAACATCCAACCCATAGATTTCCTTGACTGTTTTCCATGGCCGTTTAAGAGTCTTGATTTTACAGTGCGGCCTTCAGTTCTAAGTTGAAAACTCAACCTCCTTAAAGCAGACTTTGTACAGGTATACCTGGTATGCTAATGCGGCCTAAAAGCTAGTGAGAAGAAAGCAGGTTTTTCACAGCAACAGTTTAGAAACTGTGGTACAGAGAAATAATTTTCTTGGAGCCTGGCCTAAATCTGTGTCAAAGAAAAGAAAAAAAATGATGTGTCAAACTTGAGTCTAATAACTGAGATAGCTCCTCATCACTAGGTAAAATAGATGCATTGGCAAATAAGTGTATCTAAGATATTGGCAGTCAATCACAATAATCTTACATGTGATCCTGTCTTCACAAGGTACTGTTACTCAGCTGTTAACACTTCTCCTGCTGAGAGAAGATTAGTTGTCATTTGTAGGACACTAGTGAAGTAAGAGCCAAAAAGAAATAGGTTTACTTAAACCACATTCATTACAGAGACATAATGTTGCCTTATTTGCCCAATTGGACTTTTTCAAATTGCTTTTGGCTGGTGTTTTCTTTTTGCAACCAGTGAGGAGTGCATGCACAGACTCATATTTTTTCTGACCACTGCCATGCAGGGAACTAAAAGCCTCTTTGAACTCCTGCCAGGACGCTTCTTTGAGTTTGGGTTCTGCAGAGCCAGAGCATCATTTCTTGGTGAAGAAAAACCAGACTCAGATTCACCCAGAGTACATGAGGGATGGTTTCCCACACATATCAGCTGTAATCTGCAAGGCTTTGCCTGTCTGATAGGAAGAGACGTAAAAATATTGGTCTCTAATGGTTATAATTGTGTCAGCAAGTTCTCCATACACTTAGCTTTCAGCAGTAAGAGAGCTCTGCTTAAATAGCTCATGTCATTGTAGGAGAAGACTTATCTACACTGGCAAAAGATCAACATCTATTTTCCTGTGCAACTAATTCAGTACCAGCTTTTCTACCTAGAGCTCTTCTGGGTTTGTATCAACCTAAATGCTGATAGGGACAAACTGAAGATAAAGAACAAGCAGTGTGAAGAACTAAGGGGTTAAAAAACCTAAGCTAAACACCCTCCAGACTGTCCTATGCATAACAGCTATTCATTTACGTGTTCAATTCACCTGTTCAATTCTCTTCCCCCTACAGGCCTGCTAACTAGCGAGTCCAGCACACCTCATTAGTATTTATATTCTATTGAGTGCTTCATTAGCCTTGGCATTGTATTAATAATAGCTGGGGGAAAATAATCCAGAAGGAGAAGCTTTGAAATAAGGACGACTTAGAATACGATCAATTGAATAAATATATCATTTAATTTAAAAGACTGGAGGAAAATTGACCTGCATGTTACTCCCAGTCAATATAAAATAGGGACATGAATGGAGGTATCTTTGTTCACTGCTGCACTTGCTGTTTTGATGATGAAGTAATGATCACATCCATGCCACCTTTTTGTTTTGTGGATTCAGAGGATGTTTCACCTTATTCCATTTATTGACAGGGGTAGCTACTATCCTTCATGTTTTCCATCAGCAGGTGCCCAGTCTTACAGCCCATGAATATACAGCCATGTTCCAGTTGTGCAGTGAGTGTGTGCATTGTCTTTTCTGCGCATAGACTGGGACAGGCAATGGAGGGTTTCTCAGACAGGCTGTCCTGTGTAATGCTGTGCACACTGATACATGGAAATCTTCCATACGTGGTCCACAGAGGCAAGGATCTATGTGCCTCCATGCTTTGCATGCCCATGATTCACACTGTTGATGCATTCCTAGAGAGGAAGTCTGTGAATGTGTGTATGTATGTCCATTACAGGTCACAGGCTCTGTAATGAGAGATGCTAGTGCATGGTCACATTTAACCAGTGGCATAACTACTTGCGTTCTCAGAGCAAAATCTGAGGTATTAGTCCCTGCTGCCAGAAAGAAAGGAATGGAGCATGTCTGAGAGCACTAAACCAGGACTTTGAAGACTGCAATTTTTTTCATCTGTGGGCCACTAGGAGATTGGAAGTCGTTTAATCTGTTTTGCTTTTCTCTTTCCCCCTCCAGTTCTTTTCCAGAAAGCCTTTCGGAATCAACACTTCCTCTTTGTGTTTGTCCTTTTTTTTTTCTTTTAATAATATTGGTCTGATTTTGAGTAGAATTTTACAGCCTTGAAATCCTAGTAATGACTGATAATGATAAGAATTACAGTGTGCAAACAAGTAGCTGCTGCGAAGACTTGTAGCTACTGATTAGCGACTACCTATGTTCAAACGTAAGATTTTCCTTAGTGTTTGAATATTTCATGGAACATACTTGAAGATTCTTTTTTTTCCCCCTTGGACAGCTCAGCTAAATTTGAGCCTGGATTTTGATTCTACCTTGCCCATGACATGTGGCTTAGCCGGTTACTGTAAAGGAATGTCTTTGAGTTGCATAAGCTGTTTTGTAAAGTGTTCCTCCTGTCACTGTTATTGATGTGAAATGGTGTGTGTTTCAGTGCTTAATTGGTGGCGTAAGACATTTTCAGTGTTCAGCACTCTGCGATTCTGAGATTACTTTGGCTGTGCAGAGGAACATTGGGGACCGCGTGTCATTCTTGTATCAATAATAGCTGGAAGCTACTGCATTTAAGTCTTAAAAAAAAAAGTGATGACACATGAGGTCATTTTGTTTTCTCATCATACTATGGCTTGAACTGTCATGAAATCATGTGTTGTATGTGTATGGGAGGTGTTGTGAAAGCAATGAGGTTCCTGATCCATCCACTCCTCTATTGATCTTCCTGACACTGGAAACAGGAAACAAATAGGATATTGTACTTCTCCAAAGTTTCTCTGGAGGAGGAACATAAAAAACCTCACATCTTTCTCACATAAAGCCTTCTGTTCTTCTCTGTAAAGATTAAATTCTGGACTTCCACTCATGTACGCTTTACGGAAAAACCTAGATGAATTCAGTGATTGCTCTCCTTGAATGGTATATTCCATGTACAAATTCAATTTGACCCTTGACATATTTTTGCAAGTCAAACAAAAATCACATTAAAACATATCCCCTGCAAGGCTGCCCTCTGCATAATGCAATCAATATTGTTTAATTAAAGGATGATAATATTGATTCTAATTAAGCAAAATTGCCTATCTCATTCTTTTACAGTTCATATGTGTTCCTAGAGACAAGATGATTTAGTACTCTTAATTCTACTTTCCATATACAAAAGAAACACACTTATTTAAAAAAATCTCAACTCGCACCCAGTGCCTCTTATGTCATTTTTGTCTTGATGAATGGACAATTTATGTATATAAACATAATCTTAAAATCATAAATTGTGAAAACAGGTGATCCAAATGTGCAAACATAGGGTTTCAGAAAATTAAATTTTAAACAGTTGGAATTCCTAGATTACTAAAAAAGCTCTGCAGCTATTAATGGCACACTTTAATACAGCTTAGAGCTAATTTTTTTCACTCTAAATCATCTGTCAAAAATCATTTCTGTGAGATGTGTGCAAGTGTTGTAGGCTGAGGTGTGGTAAAGCGAAAACCTTATAAGCGTATTTATCATTTCATTTGAAGAGAGGAATCTTGGTTATATTGATACAACATGCAATTTAATATAAACCACAGGATGATTATTTATATTCTTTTTTCATGATGGGAACTGACACTTCACCAAGGATGAATGACCTTCAGTTTCTTGAAGTTTCATTTTAATTCTCGTTAGGTGATAATTTAAAGAGGCTACTGTATATGGAAATATTTTTGCATTAGCCCCTAGGATTTGTATGGCCTTAGGATGGCTTGCTTAATTACACTTTTTTATCTTTTCTCTTTTTCTAGGAAGAACCATTAAACAGTAATTAGAATATTATGATATAGGCTGAAAAATACATTACCCATGGGCTCCGTGTATGATTTTGGAGAGGAGATATACTGTGTATCAAAGAACTGTGAAAGTAATGGATTTGGAAGATGTTAAGTACAGGGCATTTATGAGAAAATTTAAAATGAAATAAAATAAGCAAAAGCAATGAAAAGCCTGCTGACATTTAATGAAAGCAGCAAGGTTTGTAAGTGTCAGCTGGTGTACCTGATTTATTTCTGAGATAGACCTGATCTGATTTATTTTCCTTGTAACACCAGCAGATACGCTTATAAGAACCACTGTGTTATCATCTACATGGAATATTTCAGCAAAGCAAATGTGAAATTCCAACAGGGTTTTATTGATATATACTCTTTGACTGATACAGCTGCTGACTGAGCCAAATAGGTCAGGTGCCCCACTGGACCTGCTGTTTGCTAACAGAGAATGCTTTTTTGGGTGATGTGATGGTTGGAGGCTGTCTTGGGCACAGCAATGGCAAAATGAGTTTCTGATTCTTGGGGAAGTAAGGAGGGGTTTCAGCAGAACTGCCGTCTTGGACTTCATGAGAACAGACTCCAGCCTATTTAGAAGCCTGGTTGACAGAGTCCCTTGGGAGGCAGTCTTGAAGGGCAAAGGAGTCCAGGAAGGCTGGACATTCTTCAAGAAGGAAATCCTAAAGGCACAGGAGCAGGCTGTCCCTATGTGTCAAAAGATAAGCCAGCGTGAAGACCAGTTTGGCTGAACTGAGGGCTTTGGCTGGAACTCAGGAAAAAAAAGGAGTTTATGACCTTTGGAAAAAGGGACAGACAACTCAGGAGGACTACAAGGATGTCTTGAGGACATGAAGGGAGAAAATTAAAAAGGCCAAAGCCCAACGAGAACTTAATCTGGCTGCTGCCTAGAAGACAATTAAAAATGTTTCTATAAATACATCAGCAACAAAAGGAGGGCTAAGGAGCCATGCTTTATTGGATGCAGAGAGACAGTTATTTGGAATATTTTTCCTTTTTTGGCTTTCAGTCTTTCTTAAGGCCAGGTCAGATGGGGCTTTGCACAACCTGGTCTAGTGAAAGGCGTTCCTGCCTGTGGCAGGGGAATTGGAACTAGATGATCTTTAAGGTCCCTTCCAACCCGTGTCATTCTATGATTCTATGCTTCTATGATTCTGTGATTAATGAATCTAGCACTTTGAAAAAACTTACTTCAATCTATTTACAAACCTTTTAGAACCAGATCTATGATTTTTTTTTTTCCTGGGGACAAACTTCCTTAATTTCTTCTGTAAACTTCCAGTGCTCACAGACTACAACATTTGCCAGGATCTGAGAAAAAGTGTACTCTTAACTACGAATTTGTACTCTAAAGTTATGAACCTTGTTTTATTATCAGTAGTAAGCATAAGCATGACATTTTATACAGCACTTCGAAATTAGCACCTGTGTTGCATTTGACTTCCAATAGCCATATATCTGTTTTAGTGGTACTTCCAAAATGCTGATCAAAAGAACAGTCCATAACCCAAGCCTTTTATCCACTTAAACCTCAATCAGACTCAACAGTGACATGCCAAATTTTATGTCAACAGTTCTTTCTGTCTTTAACATAATTTACTGTGTACAGTTCTGCCTCTCCCTAGGACTGCATATGCCTTCTTTGTTGCAGAGAATGTTTACACTGATACTTTCCATCACCCAGTTATACACTTTCTAACTTTTCCTGCAGTTAAGCATTTTGCTCTTTGTTCCTTACTCAGGTCTACTCCTCTATTTTCTCAGCCACAGCATGGCTTTTGTAACCAGCATTCCTTTTCTTTTGCTATTCATTGTTGGGAAGTCTGTGTTTTTTGTCTCTCTCTACTTACATTTATACATAAATTAAGTGTAACGGTGGTTTTCTTTGCAGAGGAACTTGGGACCAATTCCTGTCATTTTGATCCAAGTATACTTGTGTCCTTATATTTTGTGCTGAATCACAGCTTGGGAAGCATAATGCATCACAAAAACATTTTGAGTTTCAGCAAGCAAATGTAAAAACATAGCTTTTTATGGGTTTTGGCAGAAATTACAGGCTACACAGATACTCCCAGTGTTGAAAAGCAGGAATACTGTAGGAAATGTCTGGTTGTAAGCAGAATAGAAGTTTAGTTTTTATGCCTTGCTGCTTCTCTTTGAAATAGAACCAAATTCGGTAGGCCTGGATAGCAGAGGACTGAATCTCTTGAACTGAGGCAATGTAGACATTGGTTTGAGTTACTTGCGAGCCCATAGATGCCTAGTGTAATTGCTTATGCTGGCTGGTAGATACAATGCAGGACCTATGCAAGATCTCTGTTCTGGAGTGGCAGCTGATGCTCAGACAGGATACTCTAAAGCATCTCAAATAATACTAGACTGTGTGAGCAAGCAAGTCCAGCTCAAGACACCCAAACTGAGCACTGCAGGCAGAATTAACCTCACCCAAATGTAGCTATCCAAAGGTAGAAGTCCAGTCCAAGCTTATCACTCCTATAGGGTGGGCTTAACTGCCCACATACAATGTGTTTTGAGTGATTTGAGATGGTCTAAGATATTCCACCTTGTCTCTCTGCTGTGCCAGAACACCTGTAGATTCTATGCTATACCTGCCAGTCTCTTATGGATGTCTTAGATACTTTACGTTTCCTGAAATGGGATGTAATATACATGTGGCAAACTGAGTATCTTTCTTACACTTCCTTTGTAGAAAAGAGAGAGAAAAAAAGATAAAGTGAACTCCAGAGAGCTTTTAAGGAAGTTTCTTAGATAGTAGAACAAATTATTCCATAAAGTTGCCTCTGATTCTCCAGTGATATAGACAAAGTATGCATAAATGTTTTATAATAGGTACCTAACTTATAGAATCTAGATGGATGAATCTGAAATAAACTGGTATTTCTGGAATCAAAAGTCATCTATTAAATATTTCTTGATAGGCACCTGCTGCATATATTTTTGATTGTGATGCTTGATATTTCCAGTCTAAACAACACCTTGGTTAGTTTTACCTGCAGATCAATGGCTGCCCTTCCAGTGGTCTTCTTTTCCAATACTTAGATAAAACACAAAGATAAGCAAAAAGTGCTTTGAGATCTGCCAATGGGGAGAGATGGGTACATGAAAAGGGCAAATCAGAATGTCAGCATGTAGGCCCCACACATTACATGGGATAAATTGAGTCCAAAAGGTAATATCTTAAAGATCCAGAGTGTGAAGCATGGAAATTGCTTACTCCATGACTCCTTGCCCAACAGAACTCTGGGTAAGTCCCGTAAGGGGAGAAGTTGAAGCTTCCCAAGTATTTGGTGACTGACTACAGGCATGTTTTTAGCTGCACAGGAAGTGCAGCCAATTCAAACAGAGCACATATAAGTCAAGATAGAAAGATTCTTGATCTCCATTATCTTCAACACAAACTTGTTCCAAAATGGTAAAGCGGAGAGTTGGAAAAGGGATGACTGTAGAATGTGATTGCAGGAAACCAAGCAGTCTTTTATAAATCATTATTGCCAAGGCATATGAAAGTAGAGCTGTTTAACAGCGGGACTATGAGCAGATAGCTAAAATGAGCTCAAAGCCATAGACGAAGCCTTAGAAAAGCCAGCCCATGGTACACTGTGTTATGATGTTATTCCCAACCATCACTTAATAATATGCTTTTTCCTTATTTAGATCTTGGCTTAGTCAACTGACAGAGACAAACAATGGTCATTCAGAGAAGCTTAGCAACTTTTTCATTCTGATTCTTCTGGTTTACAAACAAATTCCTGTAAGTACATGCAAGCTTCATTGCCTTTTTTTTCCCTCATTAATGTCAAGCATTACATGAGATTTCTTGGCTTTTCTTTTAATTTAAAGAGAGTGCAATGAGCTAGAAAAATAGACTGCATCAGAAGAAGCAGATGCAATAGATCCAATCCCATGAACACAATTTTCTAAACATCTGCTATGACTATAAAGTACTAAAACCAAAAGAAAAAGACATTAATGGCTCAGTAAACTCAAGAATATGGCTTAGAATCTATATAAAAACTCCACCAGATAACTTTCACAAAATAAGTCTCACTCACTGCAGGAGACCTAGGCCTGGTGCTGTTTTTCCACCAAAGATATGTTAGAAAAACTAAAACTGGGCATAGAATTGGCCTCACATGGAATATCTGCAGAAAAAAAAGGCTTTTAATTACACTTCTGTAAAGTTAGTGCAGGATGGGATTATAAGCAAGAAACTACAGGACATAAAACTATATGACTTCAAACTACCTGGGTTTCAGCATCCAGGCACTTGCACGGAGAGTGGGGGATTGCATCCAATAACTTACTCCATAGTCTGCACTGAGTAAGTAACTAGGGGAAGTTTGTGGAGCTGTAGGAAAGTCATGTTATTTCTCTGTGACTCAGCATCAGTTTAGATGAGCTGATTTTGCCACCCAAAGGCATGTGTATGCTTCATCTAAATGATGCACCAATTCTTGCTTGAACTACCTGGCAAGAAGTGTTAGGGAAACGTACCTTCTGTGTATTTTTTCCTGTATCTTGTGTGAGGCCTGGCAAATCCCTTGTCTTTGGCATGTGTTCAGATAAAGAACTAAATTCCTCAATCTAAAGTGTCAGACTGGGATGATGGCAGCCCTGCTCTGTTGCTAATTATGTGAAAGACAGCTTTCCCAGGGCCTACTCCAGTCTCTGTATGTGTTTCTGGTTAGCTATGAAGACCTCTGTAACCACCATTTGTCCATAATAGATTATAACAAAGGAAAAACAACACCCCAGGGAGATGAAAGATGCAGGAAAGACTGCGCCTGGGATAACATTAAGTGGGTTTGGGTCGCAAATGTATATGAAACAAATGCAGGGAGAGACTAGTGACTGCAAAATGGATTATTGTGCTCTAGATTTTAATAAAAAACAGTAACCTTCCTGTAATTTTTGACCATATAATGTAATATTCCCCTTACACACTTCTTTACACAACAGCAGAAATATTACCATTCTTCATTAATCTCCGCACAGATTTGGGAGTAATTTCTGTCTGCTGATCTCACTGGACAATTTTATAGAGGTTCATTTGACCAGATGTAGATGCATACATTTGAGCTGTCTTGGCTTCCTTTGCGCTCACTTCAAATTATAGGATGTGATTCATTTTGTCCTAAAACCAGTCAGATGGATTTGACCGTCAATGCTTCTTCCCAGCGACGACAGCAGGAGTTAGTTTGAGATGAATGGCTCGTGTTTTCCTGACTGTGTTATAAATGACTGAGGGTAGGTGAGAAGACCATGTTTTTTCTGTCAGTCACTATGAGGCATCTTTCTTTCTGCATTGTGCCTGAGATGCCTACTCAGTACTTATTTGCCAGTTTAATTCTATAGTTAGCAGTGACTTTCATGTCTATAGTGCTATGCATTTATCCATAGTGCAAAGCATGTTTTTAATTATTCTGATCCATTCCCTAAAAGCTGACATGTCACAGAGAAAATACGGGAATTTAGATATAAAATTTATAAGAAAACAAGTAATTTTCACGATTTCTGATGAAGTTGTTGTTTTTGGGTTTTTCTCAGAAAGAAGAATGCTAAAAGGCAGCATTTGCTCATCTAATAAAAATGCATTTTTGCATTTAAAATTCCATCATTTTTATAAAAACATTTTCACACCAGTGCTCATTTCTGCTTCTTACAGACACTACAACTGTCCCAGGGCTCTGCCTTCCCCTCCAAAATGTGAGTCAAGCTGCAGTACTGTGTGGCAAAGGATTTTCTCTCAGGATCAGGCACAAGCAGCCAGAGGAAGGAAAGTGAAGAGTGATGACACAGAGGAATGTGACCAGAACTTATTTAAAGCTGTTTTCTGAAAAATGTTCCTTGCTTAAAGTATCTGAATTGCCAGAAGATAAAAAGACTTGATGCAAAAGCTGGAGACAATAGCTTTGGGGAAACCATGCGCAGATAACCATTTGTCTCAGGAGATATTTGTTTTGCTCTTTGCTTTAGGAATAGCTGTGAATTGGGCCTAAGATGATTTTATGATTTTTTTTTTATTAGGGAAAGTGTACAAGAATGTGTTTTATGATTGCACTTTTTTTTTCTTGGCAGTGCTTTTTTTCTCAGAAAACTCCATTCTCGTGATACTAGTTTGCTAGAATTAAGAGTACGTTTTCTCCATTGCCGAAAATATATGTCTTTAATCAGATGAAAGGGTGAGGAAATGCTGGCAGCTTCAAAGACCCATTGTGTCCTAAGGCAACAAGGTATCTGAAGGTACCCCTGAAATCACTGGATCAGGACATGAGTCTACTAAGTCAAAAGAAAGAAATATCTCTTTTATTTAACAAAGGCCAAGCGCATTTGGGAAATGTCTTCTGGGAAGATTTCCCTTCCAGAGCACTCAATTTCTCTTTCTTGTTTAGATTAGCCCACAAATCCTACTTCCAGTTTGGCTCCAGAAAAATCAGCCTACGGTTTTTCATTGTTTCTTTTAACAGTCTTATATATCATACTAGGGAAACATCCTGAAACAGCCTATAGTCTGCCTTTTTGGGTTTGATTAGCCTTGCAGTTAAATGATGACAAAGGCTGATACCAAAGACAGCTTCGGAACGATGGACATAAATGCACATTTTTTTGCTCATCCTCAAGAGATTATAAGTGATCTCAGTACTTCCTCAGGCTTAAATGAGCCTGCTGGCATTGAGGATGAAGACTCTAAAGAGTTTTAAAATTAGTACTAACAATGTCTCAAATGGCCTGTTCCATAACCTTAAAAACTAAGCACAAGCTGGAACTGAAGGGAGCTGTAACAGGCGACTTAGAACCTTTATTGTGCTGCATTTCAGACAAGTGCTTTATAACTGGATGACTGCTGAGAGCACAATAGGTAACAAATTTCAGCTTCTTTCTCTGTGTAAGAGTCATTAACTAATATTTCCACAAAATGGAAAGTCTTGCTGGGGAGCTTGAGCCACTGGGAGTATTAAAGTAACCTTGTAGCTCTGATTAACAGGATTCCAGATGCTGGATTAATGAGTGGATCTGAAAAGTTTGCATCAGCATAAGGTTCACTGTTGATGAAAGTAGTAAGCTTTGCAGCTAGCACACTACAGTAAAGGATGAGTGGAACTATAGCATGTGGAAGAGCATTTTGGAAAGAACCCTCACATAACATCTAGATACTGAAACCCCCAGCAACAAAGCCTCTCCAGGCCGAGATAAATCTCCTTCTGCTGTTCATTTTGGTCTCAGATGTGCAATGTGTTGTCCTGTTTGTATAGCTCTTTCATTTGTGGCTGTATTATTGGGAAGAATAATCTCACTAAAACAAAAAAACCACCTAAGCCAAAGATAATAGATTCTGTTTAGTAGTGGCAAGGAACTCCCTTTGCTCAATCTTCTTCGTTACCAGCCTGAAAACTCCTCTATAAAGCAAAATGCTGTCTTTAAAAGGAAGCAACATACCCTAAACATATACTTTGGAAAGATGCAAGATAAGAAGTTGCTAGACGAGAATAAGAGGTGACAGCAGTGAAGACTGGGTAGGGTTGCATCAAAATTAATCTTGTCCTTTTCTACTTCAGCATGCCATAGCAGAGCTCTCACCTGAGCATATGCCAATTTGTTCACTTATTTCTGTGCAGAAGACAAGTGCATGCATATATTCAGGATGCAGTGGCAAATTAGTTCAAGTCAATCAATGGCAGACAAGTGATGGGGCATAAGCCCCAAGAGGTGTCATCCAAACAATGCCATTTCTACACACTGCCAAAGAAAGAAAACTGTGTGAGAAGTACTCTGATGTGATCCATTTATTTTTCTCTGAATAGCTTGTATGATGGTGTGAAAAGACATTTCATGGGCATCTACTTTTTCTTTTGAAATCTGCTCTCTGCCTTTGGTCAGTTATTTTGCTGAGTCCTTAAATGAACTTTAGTGTTGCTGCTTGCGCTAAGGTACATTTATCTGTCCGCAGAGACAGCTTTGGCTGTCAGTTCACATTATATATTTTGCAGCACCTGCTGCAAACTTGGTTTATCTTGAACACTTAACCCATTCCTTTGTGGAAAAGAAAGATTCAACAGAAAATATGGTACCATTACGCAGTGATTTGGCTCCTGTTCAAAGAGTAGGTTTTCTGGCAAGCAGATAACAGGCTGCTGACTCTAGTCTAATTTTGATGGGATTCATAAATGTTTGGCTGACATTATTCACACTTTTTATGCTGAGTAAGATTAAGACATGTTACTGCTTCTATGCCATGCTATGAAGTCCTTTAGCTAACCAAGCAAGTGCTACTGTGGTGCCAGAAGTGCTTAGTTTTTTACAGCTTCAGGACAAGCAGTCCATGCTGGATTTCCAATGCACACTGAAAGGAAAGGATGTTGCAGAAAGTAAGTTGCAAGTTTGGCTTTTGAAGGCTGCTTTGACCGATTTGAGCTCCTTCTTAAGGGGAAGAATACCCACAGCAAGACATCTCACCAACTATGTGAACAGCAGAAGACTTCATAACAGATATAAAATCATGGTTTACATTCACAGCAGCTCTTAGCAGAACCAGTCTCCCAAGGCTGCCTTTTCTCCTCTGAGATTCCCAGATGTTATCTGCCTCCACTGCCTGCGGATCTCACTGTCTAATGGTTCACTGCATCTGTGTCTTACAAAGTGTTTGCCAAATAAGCCTTTCCCCAAAGAGCTAGTCTTTTTACAAGTGAAAACAGAAAAAAATTCTCTGTTTTGACCTGGATTTTAGGATGCAGTAACCCCTCTCCCACTCTGTGGTTAGAAACTAAAGCTCCCTAGGCTTTCTGCTGTGAGCTTGGTTCCCCTCCTCCAAGCCTGTGTCAGCTCCATGGCAGAGGAGTTACACCAGGGTGGAAGGAGGAATGAGAAAATGAGTGTTTCCAATAGCTTACCGGCAGTGTTTGCAGCTGACACTGATGCTTTGTCATCTGGGTGCTTGGTGTTTATAGCACTGGCTGCAGTGAAATTATGATCAAATAACATTTTCTGTTGGTTGCTTTTGTTCTAGTATCTGCCTCTGGGGCTCATTTGTGGCTTCACCTGAACAAGTGAAGCCATCTCAGATTTAATTTCATCTTCTCTCGTTCAACCAGTAGCTGTAAATGGCAACTTTCAGTCTCAGAAGTACAGAAGTGCTTTAGCCCTGAAACTGACAGTAGTCCTCTAGCAAATAATAATGTAAAGCAAAGTTTAAGGGCAGAAATCTCACATTAGGTAGAAAATTATTTAGTACAATAATTGAAGGTTGAAAATCCTTGTCAGCTTGCATACGTGTCAGACAATTTACCATCTGTGGATTAATCCCTCTGGTCTTCAAAGGTACTAATAGTTGTAGTTGTGGGAGAGTTTTTCTACTGCATTTGCTTTCCATCAACCATTTTCATGTCACTTCTGGATGGATTTATTCTATATGCAAAGGAGGCATCTCTCAACAGTTGCAGCACTGGAAAATTTGTTGCAGTGGATCCATTGCTCAAGGACTTTGGAATTTCAGGGTTTATTTCACAAACTGTTCAGTTATTCCTTTTCCAAACCTTACCTATAACCACTGATTTTAATAAACACAGGAAAACAAGCAAACCACACTATTACAAACAAGCATACAAAATACTATTTGATATTGGAAATACAAATGACACTGCTGGCTACTAGTTAGAAAGAGGCCTGCAACTCTGCACCTTTTGGGATCACTCACGTCTAGAAATTATTTATTGTTTTCTGTTTTACATCCAGACCTCACAGTACTCATGTCAGACCTTGCTGAAGAGGGCTGGAGCCACCTAGAGAATAGTAAGAAACAGCATTGGGACCTGAACAGTCAGTGGTCTCTGCGCTGGAAGAAGGCGGTTTTAAAGAGCAGTTGCTTCTTCAACCTTGTTCTTGAATGAAAAAATCAAACCTGACAGGACTGAGTTGCTTCTAAACAAAGAACTGTTATTTTGGAAATGGTGGAATTGCTGTCACGCATCCTACAAAAGCAAATTAACAATATCTGAGGATACAAGAAGCGACCCTATGCTTCCTGAGGGGATATTCTCCAGTGATTTCTTGTGTCTACATTAGCCACAAATTCCAGATATACAGCTGAGCAATGCGAATCGATTTTTCTCGGGAATCTGTGGATAGACCTTGATAGCTGCATGCAATCCTAATAAAACTAGCCGGTATCTATTATTTGAATCAATTTTTCAGGAGAAAAATTCCCATGAAGCTTTGTCAACACTAAAATACTCTTCTCAGTTGCCTTAGTTTTAGCATCTTTGGATGTAAAAGGCAGTAAAAGCTATTCAGGGAATACTAAATCACTTTGATTCAAGAGGAAGTGTTCTACTCCAGACTTCCACTTGCATTCCAAGCCAAGTGAAACAAAATATTTCAATTCAGGAATGAATGAGATACTAAGTTTAAAAAAAATAAATAAGAAATTCAAACAGATAAAAATATAAATAATATAAATATGTATTTGGCAACAATCAGTGATTTGCATACAACACAAAAATGAAATTCTTCATGGAAAGAAATCCTTCACTTTATTGAAGGTATGTGGGTCATCTGGTTCCCTTGTTTTTGTCTTCTTGATGCTGATATTTCCAAAAGCTGCTCTCAAGTTACCTGTATGACTTAAAGTGTAATCATAAGATTTGTTTGCTTTCACAGTGAAACTGTCATAGGAAGTTTCTCTCTTGCTGCTGCTTCTTACATCATGATGCAATTCACTGCTATCTTAATGGTGCTGCTATAATGGTTGGTAGGGTTGTGCCATACACCTGATTTCTTTACTACTTGTCCCTCCATAGTGATGAGGACAGTGGAAGGGGGCCACCAAGGCCAGCATACTGGATAACTTCACTCTATGATCCAATAGGGAACACACAAAAGAAAGTGTATGAGATTAGATTGCTAAGACAAGCCTTAAATTTTTTTTTCAGTAAAACGTAACGTTTTGCATGTTGCTATGTATAATTGAGTTACAGAGCCTGAAACTGCTAGCTTAGGAGCCTAAGTCATAGATTTGATAATAGATAGTCTTCTGTCTTCTGTAACTGCTGGGTGGCTGGTAGATTGCTGCTGCACACAGCCATGTAATAACCTTACTGTGAGGTAACTGTGCATGAAGTGGATCTGGTAGTGGGGTGGAATTGGAAATAATCTTTTTTCTTCGATTCTCTTTTGAAGCTTAACAGTTGTGTAGCCATCAATGTAAAGCTAATGGGCCCAGAGCAAGAGATGGAGCTGAATGCGAATCCCGTATGTGGTTTAATCCTAGTCAGGATCTGGGTGGCTCCCTCCAGTTTATATACTGGACATGATGTGCTGTGGTATGGAATATACTTTGGCTAGGTTGGGTCAGGTGTCCTGTCTCTGCTTCCTCCTAGCTCCTTGTGCCCCTCCTCACTGACAGAGCATAAAAGACTGAAAAGCCCTTGATCAGGGTAAGAAGTGCTACTGAGCAACAGCCAAAACACAGGTGTGTTATAAGTACTGTTCTCAGAATAAAGCCAAAGCACAGCACTGCACCAGATACTGTACCATAGGAGAGCTCTCTGATTCTGTTTTACCACCTAAATAGAGAAAATGTATAAAGGGAAAGTAGAATGAGAATTAGTGAATATTGGGCAATAACACGCTGACAGGATTAGGAATACAGCCCAGATTTTCCAGTCCTCAGATCAGTGTTCTGCTCACTGACCTGTATTGGTTATTTCGCCAATAAAGAGATTCTTCTGTGTTAAACTGCCTCCAGTCCAGAGTTGAGACAGGAATCTCACTAGCTATGGTTTACATCCATTTTTAGGTGGCTTAAACATCAGTGGGTACAAAGGCGTATCTGAGTATCCATCTTGCCTTTATTTCTTTTTTTTTGCAGATATCCGCAGTGAAAGATTCTGGCTTGATATTTAAATTATTAAGGGATTTTATTCTGAGACACTTGATATATTATTCAAAGACAGACATGTGCCTGGGGTTTATATATCAGAAACTTTTGATTTTCTTTCTCAAATGATACAATGGTATTTCTGGTTTCTAGAGCCAGAAGCCAAAGAACGACCCCATCCAACCTTATAATCACTTTGAAAGCTTAAATATTGGATGAATACATTTTGGAAATGGCTAAAGTCTATATTAATTTTATATTATTTCAGTCAAGGGGGAATTGCAGGCATTAATAGCTGAGTGACATTTCTGGGATGGTTTCTTTCCTCCATAGATCCCTGAGCAAATCCTGCAAAATCCACTCCTCACCATTAACCAACACAAGGAGGGAGAAAAGAGAAATGCAAGTACAAAAGTTTTCATCACATGGTATTTCTCTCACTTCCCAGATACTCCCTGGCCTACCTGAGACAGTCAAGAGGCAAATAGGATTTTGATGGAGAAGATGAGCAGACATTATATTGGAGAATTTGGGGGTTTATTACTCTGTAGGCACAACAGATTTCTAAAATTTCAAAGTTCATGCTGGAGTTAATACTTGTAAAAGCACTACTAATTGATGCAGATGTCATGGGAGCCTATGATGGGCATGTATCCAACAGTAGCTTTGTTTCTGGAAGAGCTGTGAAGGAAATAAAGATCTTACAAATGTGATTAGCCAAGCCTTCAGTGATACAGACCCCAGAGACCAGTGGGTTTGGGGGATAGTTTTCCAAAGAAAGAGCTTCTTCTACTAGTAGAATAGCAAAAAGAAGCACCTCTTGTTAAGTCCAGTTTTCTGCCTTGGATCATAGATTTTACTGCAGGACATGTGCAATGAAGAAGCCTAACCTTCAAGCAGCCTGTAACAAAAGCACAGCAATGTTATGCAATCAGAGTCTTCTCCAGTGCAGGAAAAGGCATCATGTACTATGCAATTATTCATTCGGAAGAAAACCAAGGCACTGGGCCCAACTTCACTGCTCCTCTTGTGAAGAGGATGTGGGATTTTTGTTTAAAAGGTCATTGACTGTGCTTTACGGCTCATCTTAGAGTATCTACGACCTAACAGCTCGGTATGGTGGTTTAGTGATAAAACGTTCATAAAGAGTTTTTTTAATACTAATTCTGTTTGCTATAGCTTCTGTGATCCACAAAAGCCACCCATTAGACTTGACTAGGATTGCTTTGGTTTAAGATATAATTAAAACCGATACCTATGGGACTATGTTGCCATCTCTCCAAATCATGTACATCTCATCTTAGCTTTCTGAAACGCAGGTGTCTGATCTAAGCTACCTGTATATCTTCTTGCTATCCTCAAAGGAGAGAGGTATATCTCCACATAGTTATTCATACTATGAATTTTCTGTGCTTATCTGTGGAAAAGTTTAATTTACCAAATAAATGTGTCTATAACTTTCCATTGACAGTATTTCAGTCATCAGTTACTAACCTGGGTTATCATCACTGAATTGTTGATGGCAAAAGTTAAATAATACATATCTCAGCCTAAACATTGCTTTTTAAAAGCATGCCATGGAATTCTGAATTCTTGTTTTCCTGGGGGCACAAGATAGATATTCTTTTTCTGCTGTCTGCCTCCAAAATCTCTCGAGACTTTTGTTTTCAGTTCATTGCACTGAAAAACAGCTTCAGAATTAATCTATCCATGCTTGGGTCAGGGATTTGAGAATCTACAGTGATGGGTATGGCACAACAATACAAGTAGAGCTGAAAAAAAGTAACTGCTTTAATGTGGTGGGATAGCCTGGCACTGAACTGCAGAATTTGTTGGGCATTTTGACACAGCTTTCAGTGGGACCAGTATTTCCATTTGTAGGTGCCCCTGTTATTGGACAGCAAACAGACCATGAGCCTGTGAGGCACCCTCATGATGAAGAATGCCAATAGCTTTCCAGGCCTGAGGAATAGAAAGCTCAGGGGAATCTTACAAATGTGTATAAATACCTGATGGGGGGGAATGAAGAGAGACCCAGACTCTTAGTGCTTACTACTAATAACATATGAAGCAGTAGGCACAAATTTAAACAATATGAAACTCCTTCTGAACACAAGAAAACATATTTTCACTGTGTGTGTGTTCAAACCCTGGAAGAGGCTGCTCAGAAAAGTTATAGTCTCTGTGGTGGCACTGAAACCTGACTGGACACAATTCTGGGACATGTGCTATAGCTGATCCTTCTTGGGCAGGCAGTTGGACTAGAAAAGGAGAGATGTATCTCTTCCAACCTAAATGATTCTGGTCTTCCTAGAGGTAGTTTGCTCCAAGGACCCTTCTTGCTAGCCACATGTCTGGAACTGTGTTGTGTCTTGTGCCCTGTAGTCTTCTGATATTAATTGAGCATGCCTTATATTCTCAAGCACTTCCATGATCTCCTCAGGGCATACGATCCTTATCCATGATTTCATGCTGTAAATATACCAGTCCATCGGGTTGTGACATTGTTCTTGTTCTAAGAACCTTCAACTGAAAAGTACCTACAAAATAATAAGTGTTTTGAGAACATAGGACCTAAACCAAATTCAGCGCTGTGGTGTACATGGACTGTTTATTGGAAGTGATTACGTGTTATGAGTCACATAAACATACATTTTCTGTACTACTTGGCCTGTGATATGGGATTTTCTTTCTAGAGTAACAATATCTATTGTTGCAGTTATAGCCTTACTTTATAATGTAACATGCAGTTAATGGCAAGGAGGTTCTTCCAGCATCCTATTTTACTTTTTAAACTCTAAGAATGGCTAGGAACAGAATGAAGCATGACACACTTCAAAGCTGAATTCTGTTTTACAAGGGATATTCCCTACAGGAAACTTCAGGTTCATTCTGGAATTAAAAAAAAACCCAAACTTCAGAGTACAATGAAATCGTGTTTTTCAATTTCCGATTTGAGGAGGTGTGGACTAATTACAAGGGAACTATGAAAAAATAGAAAGTATACTCAGATTTTATATGTAGTCAAAATTGCTATGTTGGAAAATTCCAAGCGTTTCTCAAAGTGGGGGAAAGAAAGACTGAAAAATACTGCAGAAGTAGAGGATATGTTCTTTCCATCATGAGGTATATAAAAGTCTCTTTATTCTATGATGGAAGTGGTAGAGGTGTGTTGTGAAGCATAAGTGATTCTTCAGAGTTCACATTCTCAGTTTGCAAAGAGCCCTTTATAGATCAGCTGGCTGAAATAAGGCATTAGCCCTTGTACAATCAGAGCTCCACAGTATGAATGCAAATCCAGAAGTTTCTCTAGGAAGCAGCAGTAGGAAAAGGATGGGTTTATTCTGGTGTAGGAGCACCATCGACATTCAGACTGACTTGGAACTATGACGTACAATTATGCCAGTAGCAGCTCTCATCCTCTTTCAAGGGCGTTAAAAATTGATGCAAAAAATAAATTATAAATGAGAGACAAGTGGAGTAGCCCAGGTGTTCTTGGCAAATGCTGCCATGAAAATTAAATCAAATAAAAGCCCTTTCAGGAGGATTTGAACGAGCAATCTTCTGTGCTTTCTACTGAAGCCATTTGCCCACCATCACCACCTCACTACAGATGAGGAAAGAGACATTTTGAGGGCTCTTGAGCTTTATGAATGATCTCAGTGAATCAGCACAGAGTGATTTAGCACAGGTGTTCTGTAATTGGGCTGCACAGGAAAAATTCTGGGTTCATTCAGGGATTCTCAATGTCACCTTTCCAGTGGGGAGTTCAAATGAGAATTCTGCCTACTGAAATGTGAACAAAGCAGCTAAGTGTGGGGAATATACATAACCCCCGTATTTCCTCTCCTTTACATTTGTATAGGCTCGCTTGTTAGAGGTACTTATTTTCATTCCAATAAAAAGTGTTTAACAGGTGAAATACTTTAAAAAGTACCAACTAGTTTTGAAAAAGTTACCACTGAAGCACTTCTGATCACCATATTCATTCTGAAAGGACAATGCCCCTTCACTTGTGCCCTGTGGCAATTCTCAGCACCTCATCAAGCATCATTAAACTCTCATATGATTTAAATTCGAAGGCTAGTTTGAGGGAGAATATAAAAACCCAGGAAAAATAGAAGGGCAAAAAATACATCAAGATGCATGAATAGCAGATGAATACATCCATCAGAGAGGCAAATAAATTCTCCTGGAGTGTTTGCTGTATGGGATATTTTTGACTGTCAAAGCTGAGCAGAGATTGGGTTTTTCACAGATCCAGACTGAAAACCAAAAGCAATGTAATGAATTAAATCTGGAAACAAAATGGAACATTTACACTCTCAAGGCCTGGGGGAAACCCAGAGCGCTTTCTACTGAAGTTTCTGTAGCCTCTTCTAGTCCTAACATTAAAGTGTGACTGTTCTGACATATTTTCAGTAATTAGAGCATATTGGTTTTATGCCAAGAGAGACAGGGGTCTGTAAAAAACGTTTCCCTTTAAGAATATTTCTCTGCTAATTTTCAGCCTTAGCTCTTTATGTCACGTTGCCAAAGCTATAGAGAGCTAAAACTCACTATTAACACATTAGTCCCTCAGTGTTTCATATGCTTGAAATACAGTTTCCCTTTGTTGAGTTTTCTCCTCAAAGCAATCAAAGTTACAGGTAAATTAAGCCTCTTAGCAGTGAGGTGCATGCTGTTACTTCAAAATGACAAATTGAAATAGTTAAGCCTGGTAGTTCTTTATTGCTGAGAGAAACCTTGTCTAAAGACTCTGCTGCACTGAAGAAGCAATTTCCAGCCTAAGTGCAAGCTCAGGAATCCCTGATTCCTAGCCAGAAAGGTGGCTCCAGCCCTCCAAAGGACAGGGCTACTTGCTCTGATGTGCCTGGCAGAGTACCAGCCCAAGGGTACGCTCAGATGCACAGCATCCTGTCTCTGGAGGTTGCACTCTGGCCGTAGTGAATTCATGCAGACTGCTTTGGCGATTGAATGAAATTACTCCCAGTGTCCTCAGTGAATGGAATATAAACTCCCAAAGCAACATGGAGTCCCAGGGAAAGATGTTGGTTTATTGTCCAACTTCTGCTGAAGTAAATGACATTTTCACCCCTTTTGATAAGCCATCAGGCACTTTTCACAGCATTCTTCCAATGGCTTTTTCACATCCACACAGTACATGGTACACTTGTGACTAAAACTGGGATTTCTAAGCTATCTCCCAATTGCCAAGTTCATAAGGAAGAAAAGCTTACTGAGATTTAGAGCAGACATTCTACCTGTTGTGTTGCTTGACTGGCTGATAGGAAGGTGTGTTGGAAAGAGCTGGGCTACCATTTGGGAAAGTGCTAAACTGATTCTGGCCAAATAGTGCAATGGACTGTGATAAGAATTTTTCTTCATGGATTATCTGTGGATAATCATGTGCAAAGGCTTGAGTTTATGCACAGATTCTATTGAGTTTATTAATATGAATATAGACTAAAACAATGTCTTACCCCACTGTGCAAGACTGTGTGAAATGCAGGCAACACTGCTTACAAGTGGGTTTATTTGCACTTACACAGAGATGAAATAAATGGATTTGTTTAGCATCCATGGAATGGTTACACAGCACTGGCATTTGTTTATGCAGAAACAGACACATCTTTTTAAATTCTCCTTCACAAAGGTTTATTTTATTTTTATCTTCAGAGTAAAATGGGAGAAGAGACAAGTAAGATGTAGAGAAACATGAAGCCTCTTTTCAGAACTGCCAGACATGCATAACTTGTGAAATCCGTATATTTTAACAAATGACCATATGCTTTTCTTTCATGCAATAGACAGAGAAAACACAAAACAGTCATTCTACGACTTACTTTGTGTGAGAAGTAGAGAGGATTGCAGTAAAAATTGTGGAATATGAACATCTTAAAATTCTTACACATAGCAAAGATTTTGCCTGATCACTTCAATCTGCACACACAAAAAGCAGCTTTTTAGATGCTCCTTTTGTCTGCTCAATTTTATCTATCCCAGAGAAAAAAAAAATCATAGTGTAGCTGTAAAAAGCACTATGAGATACAGGCTCCAGAAAAGGGATTTGGGATGTTCAGAGGTAGTTCGATAAATAGCAGAGTACTTTAACTCGCCTGTCAAGTTCAGGCTCAATATACTTTCTTTTCCATTTTCCATCAGCTGACTGGTACAGATGTCTCAGACTCTCCAGAGTCTGCACTCCTTCACTAGCTGTTTCAGTATTGAATGCTAGGATCAAGCTTTCAAAGTAAATCACTTTTGGAAGTCAGATTCACTGAAGTTTTCAAGTGTTCAGTACCGGAGCTTTGGGATGAATCGCTATTGAGGCACACAAACATTTGTATCTGGATTAGTGTTTCCTGCATGTTCCAGCAAAGCTTGATACATTACTGCTTCAAAAATAGTAAGAGATTGCAATGAAATTCTAGAAAATCTTTCAGAAGTCATTTCCACTTATCATATCTCTATGAAAAATACAGGAAGAAGAATGTCATGGTTTAATCCCTGCCACGTAGTCTCTCACTCACCCCCCCCCCCCTTCCTCCCCCCACTCGTGGCTGGCTGGGGAGGAGAATTAAAAGAATACAACTCCCACAGGTTGAGATAAGAACAGTCTATTAACTAAAGTATAACACAAATCACTACGGCTACCACCAATAATAATAATGATAAAGGAAATAACAAGAGAAAAGAATACAACGGCTCACCACCGACTGATACCCA